>JAKUCV010002470.1:228943-244614 GCA_028386065.3 Turnera subulata | reverse complement strand
AAAGCCAACCTGTAGGCCAGCGGACCAATCCGCTCAATGATCTCATAAGGACCAATATAACGAGGGCTCAACTTGCCCTTCCTCCCAAACCGGATAACACCTCTCCAGGGAGCAACACGGAGGAAGACTCTGTCACCTACATTGTACTCCATCTCCCGACGATGCTTATCGGCAAAACTCTTTTGCCGATCCTGAGCAGCTCTCACACACTGCTTAACCACCTCGATCTCAGTCTCCTGGACTAGGTCCGGACCAATCACCTGTCTCAGACCTTCCTCATCCCAACAGATCGGACTACGACACTTCCGCCCATACAAAGCCTCATAAGGTGTCATACCAATACTAGAGTGATACCCGTTGTTATAGGCAAACTCAACCAACGGTAATGTCTCATCCCAAGAACCACTGAAATTAAGCACACAGGCCCTAAGCATATCCTCCAGTGTCTGTATGGTCCTCTCTGACTGCCCATCAGTCTGCGGATGGAATGCAGTACTGAAATTCAGCTTAGTCCCTAAAGCTGTCTGCAAACTCTTCCAGAAGTGGGAAGTAAACCTCGGATCTCTGTCCGACACAATGGATAGTGGAACTCCATGTAGACGGACAATACCCGACACATACAACCTCGCCAGCTTATCCATTGTATCTGTCTGCTAAATCGGTAGGAAATGAGCTAACTTGGTCAACCTGTCAACAATGACCCAGATGGCATCATGTCGACCCTGGGTCCTCGGTAACCCGATAACAAAATCCATAGTGATATGCTCCCACTTCCACTGCGGAATAGTCAAAGATCTCAACTTGCCGGCAGGAGCCTAATGCTCGGCTTTCACCTGCTGACAAGTCATACAACGAGCCACAAACTCCGCAACATCCTTCTTCATCCCGGGCCACCAATAATGACTCTTCAAGTTCTGATACATTTTGGTGCTACCCGGATGCATAGCATACGGCGCTTTATGTGCTTCATCCATAATCCATCTCCTCAAGTCATCAACATTTGGAACACACAACCGATCACCGGTCATCAAAGCACCATCCTCCCGGACATAGAAACTAGAACTCTCTCCACCGAGAGCCTTATCTCGCAACTCTGCTAAATGAGGATCTCCATACTGCAACTCCATTATCTTATCCCTCAAGGTCGGCCGGATGCTCAAACTAGCAAGCAAAGCCCCAGTAACATCCACCTCTAACTGTGCATCCAACGACCTCAGCTCCACCAAAGAAGGCAAAGCATACGAAACAGAGTCCTCATCTGCAGCAACCACTCTCTTCCGGCTCAATGCATCTGCAACAGCATTGGCCTTGCCCGGATGGTACTCAATAGTACAATCATAATCCTTCAGAAGCTCAATCCAGCGTCTCTGCCTCATGTTAAGCTCCCTTTGGGTCATGATGTACTTCAAACTCTTGTGATCCGTGAAAATCCGACACTTCTCACCGTACAGATGGTGTCTCCAGATCTTTAGAGCAAAGATCACAATTTATTAATATAAGTTATAAATTAATTATAGATTGACCAAATTGCCCTTATCATTCCCGGGACACCCGTATCCCAAATTATTCATTAAAGAATATACATCATGTGAAGTGACCAAATGCTCATCTACCCGGGATACAATATCAACCAACTAATCAATGTACAATTGTACAACAAATTACACAACAACGAGTATGCAGCGGAAGACTACACATAAGATAACATGTATGCAGTGAACTCTATGGATCCGACCCGAGGAGAGGAAAGCACCGCCACCTGCTGATATGCTCTTCTGATCATCGATCAGCTAACCTGTGTAAAACTGTGAGGGGGTGAGACCAACCACTGTCTCACCGCAGACAAATAAACCAATAATATACAATTTACAAATCAACTACAATTACACCGGCACCAAACAACAACAACCTCAATACACAGAGCAAGACATCATCAGACTACATACCAACACTTGTCATTACTTATATTATTATCTTCGTTATTAAGGTTAAGTATTTTATTAGGGCCCTCTATTGTGTGCGTCGAGCTCGGTCCCGTCTCATGAGACAACCAGGCATAAGCCCAAATAAACCAGGCACTAAGCCCAAACATATCCATAGAGAGAGAGATAGACAGAGAGAAAGAGGGAGGTAGAAAGGGGGAGATAGAAAGAGGGAGGTAGAACCGGCCATCACAGGCCCACATGCTAACCCGCATGCCATCCCGAGGGGTATTACTTCCCGCTCGAACCAACCGGTCAACAGCCCACAGTAGACTTTATTATAATTCGTTATTCTCATTTATTCTTAAAGGGGTGTACTATACATTATTGTCAAACATCGTTGTGTGGATTTAATATCTTAATCTCAAATTCGGGCCTCCAGCCCACAGTCCACCACACAAACACAAATCCATAAATCATGTTATTTAGCATAACAAACAAACATGCTCAACTGGCATATCATATTACACCGGCACACAATTCACTTAATCAGGCAAACCGCATCAAAGATATCATCAATATATACACTTGCAATTAACAACATCAGCACATCAAGCAAGCATGCATACAGCATTCAAGACCAACAATTAATACCACTTTATATACCAAAACAATTAACCGAGCATTGTAGGCAGTAATGCATACAAAGGTTTATAAGTCCTCACCTGGCCATATTAATTAGCTTGGAACCCGAAGCCTCATTCTACCTCGAAAATCCTATAATTATAACACAATCACATATATAAATCCACGAGGGAATGAGATACATGCTTTACAGTAGCTAACTGAGTTTTCTGATAGCAAACGTGAGTATATAAAGGGTTAGGATCCAAATTTGAGTTTACTAAAACTATAAGAAAATCTGAAACTCCTTTTCAAAAGAAGAAAATAAAGTCATATAATAAATCCTAAGCCGTGCTACACCGAGTCGGTCTTTTGACACGAAGCACCGCTGCTCCCAATTCTCACTTGGAATTTAAAGTCAAATGCCTAAATGATAGTGGTTCTTGAATACAACATTAATTAAAGTCAAGTTTCGGATAAGTCAGTTCAAGTATCAAGGTCCTAACATAACAAACAAAGTGGAAGGGAGTAATAGTTTTATGGAAATGTGTTAAGCAAGCTCATCAAGATCCATGTGACACCCACTAATCGTCTTGACAAAGTTCCATAATTAACTTCATCAAAAGAAAGATAATTGTCAAAGTTGTTGTCTCCAATTTTACTCTTTCTTTTAAATCAAAGGTATAGCCTTGAAATAAATCCACGTGGTTAAAGCAACCCACACAGACATAAGTTCATGCAATATGAGTGATCAACCTATGGCCCCATGATGAACACGTCTTATAACAAGAATCATACTGAGATTTATATATATACATATATATATATTGAACTATTGTTTTTATATACTCCCTGTTTTAGACACCACAGTCAACCACATTAAAGAGGCCAAAAAAAACTTACCGGGTACTACAACCAGTGAATCACCATTATATTGAATCCCGAGACCAATTTCAATGCCAAGCCCATTCGCACCCATCAGCACAAACTCAATACTATCATCAATCCGAGCACAGCCACCATTCGCAGCCACCGGACCCAACCACCCTCATACACATCAACAATCCGCCATTATATCAACACCACCAAACCCGATTAACACAAAGCCAAACCACTGAACCACCACCGCGCCTAAACGACCAAGACCCACAGCCCAATCACAAAGAACCACTACACATCCACAAGAAATCACCAGCCGTAGCCGACCACAACAATAACAAATACAACTCCACCCCCCATCGACATCAAACCAAAACAATTAATCCCACGCACCACCGAAACAAAGAAGAAACGGGGAAAGGAGAAGGGCGTCGAGGCTTACCCCACGGTCGTCAGCGGCGGAGGCGACTGCTTGAGCCCGCCGTCCCTCGGAGTTGCACGCGTGCGGAGGTTGTCAAAGCCTAGCCCTCTTCGCCCAGGCTTCGTCCGGCCCCTGTTGGTTTGCAGCGACGGTGACGACACCAGCTCAAAGGGGAAGAAAAGTGCAGATGGCGGCATCTCGACGGCGGCGGCTCCAAAGGAGGAAGGAGAAGAAGAAAAGAGTGTCAGTGAGAGAAGAGGAATAGATTTAGTGTACTTGGAGTAGAACATTGGGTGAGGGCTGTGGGCGGCTCAGGAAGAAAACGAGTGGGGAAGAAAAGAAGAGTAAAAGAAAAGAGAAGAAAGGAGAGTTAGGGCTTGTTGCCAGCCGAGGCCAAAACGGCGTCGTTTTGGTCTCTGGCTTGGTCAACTCGCCCTACTCGGTCAACAGCGTGGTTGTTTTTTGTCTTTTGTTTTTTTTTTCTCCTTCATACCAAAACGACGTAGTTTTATTAAAAACTACAATAAACTTCGTTTTCCCCCCCCCCCCCCCGAATCACGTTTTATTTCAACGAAACCGAACAACAAACAACTCCAACTTAAAATCTAATATTTCCAGGAAAATAAATTAATAATAATAATAATTTTCTTGGCTTAAAATACCCGGAAATTCTATAAGGGTAAAATTGGAAATGAAATTTCAAAAATTCCGAAAATTCCTTAAAAATGAATTAACGAAAAATTGGGGCGTTACAGTTCTACCCCACTTAACAAAATTTCGTCCTCGAAATTTGGAGAATAAGTCAAGCAGCCAAGTGCTTAACTGACACAAACAAGTGTCTTCCGGTATCAAAGTACCGTTGGCCAAAACTACCAAGTAGAACCATCTTAACCATCAATCACATTTCCAAGTAATAACTCCAACATACCCAGTCAATCATCGACTTAGTCTAACATGATCAATAACGCACCAGATCAAAACACTAACCCAAGAGTTTTATCCAAAAGTCATCACCATTGATAACACCAGACCCCATAAACGATTTCTTTTATCATCACTCAACCAAATATATATCCTAAATTTTAATCCATTACGCATATCCTCAGATAATAGAACCTCAAATTGTTACCTACGTACAAGATCATCACTCCCAATGTGAATTCCTCAAAACCAAAAGTCCATAATCAACTTCATGATCTAAGCTCCAGTGTATTTAATCTATCACACACCAATTCAACCAAACTCATATATATCCCGCATCATACCCTAGGCACTAAAAACGAATCGTCACCGGAATATCACAATTATAATTCCAAAACTTAGACTCCTCAAGACCCAAACATTCTTTCGTAACTCATACTCATGCTTATATTCTACTCCTCAAGTCACACTTAGCACCGACTCCAAAGCTTCTTTATAAAGGAATTATAACATCAAAGCATCTTTTGTCACATAACTAACAACCTAGTAACTGAATCACAATCCCCGAGATCACCTCAAAATCGAACTTCAATACAAACAAACTACCAGCATCCCACAGTATAAGAACTATAACCTCAACAAAAATTCATGATCAAAACTTTTCAATAGCTATCACCATTAATGTCTCAAATTCCAACAAGGTTAGATACCTCGAGTATCATAAAAAAAAAACTTTTTCCCGGATATACTACTAGATCAACCCCCTTTAAGCATAATTGACAGATGACTCTCCAAATATACCATTAAATCAAACTCAACTTTAATCAACAATTATCAGCTCGAACTCCAGACAAAATTTAACCATATAATAATTCACCAGTAAAATCAAATCCTCAAGCTTAGGTATCCAGATCACAAATAACATAGACACCAAGATCACAAAAGGTCATATCTATATGAATCACATCAGATCATCACTTGATAGATAAAACATCCAAACCAGACCGATGGTTCTTACTTGCATTGGCCAGTTCCACACAGACAAGAAACATACACAAAGAATCAAGAGTCTACTCCGACTCTAACAGATCAGTGGATCAACCACAAAATAAACTTTGTTACAGCCTAAGCTGCTAGAGCAAACATGTCATTACAACGTCAATACCGGGTCACTTGACCCACAGCAGGTGCGTGTCCTCCACCGGATCCATAGTACGACTCATTATATGAATGAATATGATAAATGCAACAACCGACTAAAAAAGGAGCAGACTTATGCACATAAAAGCAGAAAAAACCACCCATCAGAGTTATGGCCTGAAGTCAAAGCTTATGAACCACCAGTTCCATTCCCTCAACGACTTCAGCAGAGAAAACAAGACGAACAATTCAGAAGATTTCTTAAACATTTGTAGAAATTACACATTCATGTTCCATTTACTAAAGCTATTTCTCAAATGTCTGCTTATGCTAAATTTCTTAAGGATATTCTTACCAGGGAAATGAAGCTAGAAGATTATGAAACGGTGGCACTTACGGAGAAATGCAGTGCAATCTTACAAAATAAGTTGCCCCCGAAATTAAAGGATCCTGGAAGCTTTTCTATCCCTTGCCACATTGGTTCTATGTGCATTGAAAGAGCATTATATGATTTGGGAGCCAGTGTTAGTCTTATTCCCAAGCGGATTGCGGAGATGCTGGATATTGGAGAACTGAAGCCGACGAATATCTCTCTTCAACTGGCCGACCGATCAGTCAAACACCCGATAGGGATAATGGAGGACATTCGAATCCAGGTTGGAAAATTTTTTGCACCAGTGGATTTTGTGGTGCTCGACATGGAGATTGATTCCCAAATGCTGATTATTCTTGGACGACCATTCTTAGTTACTGCTGGAGCTCAAATTGATGTTTGTGATGGAAAGCTTACTCTCCAGATAGGGAATGACAAGGTCGAGTTTGATATCTTCCGAGCAATAAGAGGTCCTCTCGAGGAAGATAGTTGTTTTGAAGTGGATGCCATGGATAATGCTGTCAAGGAAGCGAATAAAGATGTAGCAAATAATTTCTTTCAAGTTGATGAAATCACCCGACCACCGGATGTCGCACCAGCAATACTATGTCCAATGAAAGGAAAAAGAGATTAGCACACAAAGATTATAAAGAAGTAGGAGTTCGTGGAAGGTGACTTGGTGTTGCATTTTAGGGCTAAATTTGACGTGTGGTCTGGACCCTTCAAGGTATCAAAAATCCTTCCTCATGGAGCTGTAGAAGTTTGGAACAAAGAGAAAGGAGCTTTTAAAGTGAATGGTCGAAACTTGAAGTTGCATGAAGAAAGAATGCAGAAGCAAGCTGCAGCAATATCCTCTACTCCAACCAATCATGACACCTCTTCAGAAAAGGATGTGGATATTGTGGTAGTAACGCAACAAGCAAGCTCTTGTCAAGTTTCTACAAAGCTGTTGATATCAGTTGAGAATTTGAAGAAACGAAAGTTTAAGCAAGGTGACAAGGTGCTCTTTTACGATTCCAAATGGAAGGGAAAGCTCAATTCCCCTTGGACGGGACCATTCAAGGTGTCAAACCTACTTCCAAATGGAGATGTGGAGATATACAACGAAAGAGATTGAACTTTCAAAGTGAATGGCCAAAGGCTCAAGATTTTCTATGATGGCAATTTTCAAGGGAGGCGATTCACTGAGAAGCTCCATGATCCACCATAACCGCCTATCCATCCGGTCCAGCTAAGACGACAGTAAAGAAGCGCCTGTGTGGGAGGCATCCCAAAAATTAAGGTAGTTTTAGTGTTTTGAGTCTTTTATTTTTATTAATTTTTGTTTTTGTTTTTGAGTCTATGCAGATTGCAAAAAAATGGAATCTTTCAAGGAGAGATCAACCACATCAAGAAGGGACAAGTCAAATTCTTAATCAAATTGACCAGAGCAGCTTTTCTTAAACTCAAACTTTTACTTTTCTGCGTAATTTGTGTGATGATTTGCTTGAGTGCTTTGTTGGATTTTATTTGTTCTGATGCATTCATACATTTAGCACATACCATTAGGTTCCGATGGAAAGCTCATAACAAACTAGGCTAAATTAGAGGAGACAATTTTTAGGATTAATTTTTAGGATTTTCTTGATTTTTCTAGCACCCTAGGATTTTTCACTTTTTCATAATTCATTAAAAGGATAAAAATAAAAAAAATCAGAAAAAACATTTCAAAAAACACAAAAAAAAATCAAAAAATAAAAAATTTGGGTTAGGATATACCTATTAGTGCACCGTGGCGCCCAAGGAGGACAATTAGCGCGCCCACGGGCTAGGAAGGGCACACCAACCCGCGCATCAGCATGCACCAAGGCGCATCAATCGACACACCCGCAGGCGAACCCGCAGGCGCGCCAACCAACACACCCGAGGAGACCTGAGGCGCACCATGGCACGCCAAAGACGAGCCCATCTGCACCGAAGGCACGCCCACAGCAGCACCGACCCGAGAGCATAAGGAGGCCATGCGCGCCGACTCCAATTTTTTTAGGGGCACCCCTTTGCAATTTTTTTTAGTTAGTCCTAGACCCACCAAAAATATATATAGGTTAGTATTCCTTTAGTTTTTAGGATTAGGATTTAGTTTTTATTTTTTAGGTTAGGGATCTTCTAATCCTTGGAGACATAGGATTCCTAGTACACACCCACTTTGAATACTAGTTTGAGGAGGATTCCTGGTACCCATAGGATTAGAATTCGGCACCAACACCACCAATTCCACCGCCCCTAGTGCCGACTTCACACCCTAGCTCCCTTTAGGTTTTTCTTGATTTTTCTTTTAGTCTCCCACTCTTTTTAGCCTTAGTTTACTTCCTCTCTTACTTGGATTATCTTTTCTTATGTTCTATACATGTTTCCATCTAAGTTTGAGGAGACTGCCTCTCCTATGTGCCTATCTTTTTATCCTTTGTTTCTTTTCTTTCTTGGCCAATGAGGACATTGTCCGATTTAAGTTTGAGGAGGAAGAATAAATTTCTTTGCAATTTGTTTGTTTTTATTTTGATAGTGTCAATAAAGTGCATATTTTTTACTTCAATATATTGAGTATGCATATTTTTTATTCTAGATTACTTAGTAAAGCAATTACTTTTTTATTCTAGATTACTTAGTAAAGCCATTACTTTTTCAAAATTTTTTTCAAAATTGTTTTTCAAAATTCGTTTTCAAATAAAAAATTTCAAAAAAAATCGACAAAAAAGTAAAAATTTTCGAAAAAAAACGAAAAAAGATTTTTCTTTGTTTTTGAAATTATCTTCAAAACCACCATTCTATGATCAAGATGATTTTTGTTGATGGATAACCAAGAGAGTTACTTTGAGCTTTTGAAATCTTTTTCTTTTAGATGCAAGAAGTTTGATTTTTGAATGATCTTGTGTTCATGTTTAGTTATGATGAATTCGTGCAAGTTCTAGCACTCTTTGCCTAGCATTTTTCGACACCCTATGCATTATTTTTCAAAATTTTTGACGTCACATATATGTCGTAGAACAAATTTTCAGAACTTTTCAAAGCGAATTTTTCTCATAAATGCTCACTGAAAGAGATGATTTAGGTATTCTTTGTTTAAACCAACAAGCCAATAAAAAGCCTACCATTTTTCTTTACCAGATTTACCCACCTTTAACCCTTTGAAACCTTATAGCTACCATTCTTTTCTTTCATTATCCATACCCTATTTTTCAAAGTTCCTTAAGAGATTTTTGTTCTATATTTTTATCAAGATTTTTTCTATGATAAGTGCAATTATACCGTATTTTTTCACATCCAAGAAGATCTATGCATTGAAGATGTTTGCACTTTCAATTGTTTCAAGTATGTTATGGAATGTCAAGCGCAGAAAAAAAAACAACAAAAAAAAGAAGAAAAAAAACGGCAAAAGTCGATTCAAAAAAAATCAGAAAAATCCAAAAAAAATGGAAATTGTGCAATCAGTGTTCCTAAAACAAGTTGAATTTCTTTTGATAATCACATGATGGATGTTACTTCAAGACTTGCACTTTGAGAAATTCTTTTCAATTTCTTGATAATGCACATTACAATCTTTACTTAAGTGAATGTTTGAATTTTGATTTCCTATACACCTTTTCTTTGATCAACCTTTACCCAAGACCCCATTACAACCCTTTGTGAAGTCCTATTGATCTTTTTTAGAGTGTTTATTCATAATAGTGGAGTTAAGTTCTGGAATTTGCCTATGGGACTAGTTTTTCAAATTTTCATGACGTCAATTCATTCTTGCATGCATATGGGAAGTTGATTTTTGCTAAGTGATTTGTGTGAACGCTTGTGCGAGTAAGTCTGACTATGTCATGGATGCTTTTTCATGAGATTTTTTTTTTCTTGGCATTTGATCTTAAATATTTTTCACAAGCTCCTGGTGATTATCTTGGAAGTCTTGATATGAATTCTTTTTGATTGTGTGAATTGGTGGAGATTTTCAAAACTCTCATTTGGTTTATCATATTTTATTTTCTTGAGGACAAGCAAAGTTTAAGTTTGAGGAGATTTGATAACATCTAAACGTTAGTGTTTTTATGATGGTTTTGAATGGCTTTTACTATGTATTCTTGGTCGATTATGTGTATAATCTTTATATTATTGTGTGTTTTTATACATTGTGTCAATTAGTACATCAATATTGCTAATTAAGTGTTTTTACAGGTGAAAATCAATTTTATTTGAAGAATGGATGCTTTTTAGCCAAGTTTGAAAACCAGGCCCAATTTAGGAAACTTTCTACGGTGAGCACAGCCGACTATTTTTTAGATTTTGGGAGTTCTAGGCATAGAAATTAAGTGAGACTAACTGGAGACGAAACTAGACTTCTAGAGCTTTTTATGGATTAAATTTCATAATTTTTGGACATGTCTACTGGGAGGAGCACTCAGTCGATTTTGGCCCAGACAAACATGGATTTCTGCACCGGTCCAGGCCCAGTTTTTCCACAATATCTCGAGCTACAGAAGTTCAATTGAGGAGTTATTTTTATGAAATGAAAGCTACGAGAATTATCTATAACTTTTCAGAAGAGCCTAATAGCCAGTTCGGACGTCTTCTAGTCGATAAGGGCCGTACAATTTTCGGATCAAAAAAGAGGCAAAATCCAACTTGGAGTGCAAGTCAAGGAATTCAATTACCATTCAAAGAAGGAGACCCTTGGACGACCTCTAGAACTAAAACCACTATAAATAGACCCCTAGGGGCATCATATTGAGGAGGGTGAGTTCAGAGGACGAAGCTCTGCCAAATTGTTTAGGGTTTAGGTCACACACACTAATAGGATTAGGGTTTCTTCTTTTTCTCTCTATTAGATGGTGCCGAATTCTCTAGCAAGGCTCAAAGATTATTCCCCTCAAATTTCCAGCAAGATATTGAAGATCCAAAGATACAGAATCATCAGTTTCAGAAGCACAAATTCGAGATCAAGGAGCAGCAGAAGTCGACAATAATCTTTCTGCAGAAATCGACTACACCTTCTCCTTTATTCAATTTTTCTGTTATTTGATTCCATGATGAATTCTTGTGTTGATTTTGATTTTATTATTTTTATGTGGAACTAATCTCTTAATTTAGGATTAGGGATGTAGCCAATTACTCTTATGATTTTATAATTTTATTCGGATATTGTTCTTGGAATCTGTTGTTTTTGTTTGATCTATGTGTGCTGAATTGTTTGTTGCTTGCTTGATCACCAAGTTTACATTAATTTAGATCTAAATCTTTGTTGATGGCGACATGAGAGAGCTGAGTTATTGATTAGGTTTTAGATCTGAACATCATAGATTGATTAGAATACTAGAGATGCGAAAGCTGATAGTTATTCTTAAGGCTGATAAATTGTCTATGCTTAATGAATTTAGTTACAAACTGTGCTAGTGAAAACTAGGTAGTTATGGACTGAATAATTGTTTCAACATGCGAGAGCTGAGAGTTAATACTTTAAGACAATTAGCCTACAATAATCAATAGACATCTAAGATCATAACCGGATATATTATTTGGTTAAGTAGTGATTGTGTGAACCCCGAACTCCTAGGTTGCTTTTATTATTGCTTTACTCGACATCAATTACCCTTTGCCGATTTTACTTTTTATTACTTTGTTACTTTCGATTTTAGCAACCAACTCTCATCAATAATTGATCTTCCTAAATAATGACAAGTTGTTATTGACGTAGTACTTAAACTGTTCTCTGTGGGATCGACCTTGATTGCTATAACAGACACTGTGCGCTTGCAAGTTAATCGTAGTGTTTAGTGTGGATTAAAAATGCTATCAGTCTCCTAAACTGTCGCCTCAGAATCTCCCGACATCTGGTCCTTAGGCTTGACTCCCGTCTATGGAGTAATAGGTGGAACCACCCGCCTCTAAAGACGTGAATCCCGTGGTACCTGAGCAGGATGCGTACACTGACCTCCTAACCTGCAACACACCATGCCCCCCAGGCAAGCCTGGGCAGCCAGAGTGGCTTTCGCCCGACCAAGAGCCCTCCAGAGCCGAGACACCTCTGCAGCCGAAACTTGACAAGAGCAGAAGACGATTAGATCCCAGGGATACATACATGATTAAACCGACACAAAATTGAACACACCTGAGTAACATCAGCAGGAAAAGGCGGGAGGCCATCCGGAAGATCCTTAGTAAAAGGAATGTCTCAGATCCTATACTCGTCGTCGTAGGCTCTATAAGACTCTTCAAATGAAGGAAGAACTGGACCAGATGTGGAAGACGATGCCCTAGCACCTCTCCTTGAACCCGAGCTCCACCGAGACAGACCAACGCTAATAACTGACTCAACGGAGCCAGGCAGTGTATGCATCAAGAACTCAGTTATGAAGGATTGATAATTGCCATCATCAACTCCTTGATGTGACAGTCGGCGTCGTCCGTCGTCAAATGTATACACCGACGATCATCCATCCCAGGGGCTCAAGCATCGGGCCCCCCGAGTCTATGACGTACATCGTCAAATGTATTGAATTGGATCTGAAAGAGTAAGGCCGAGTAAGGCAAATAGCAAGATAAGAAAAGGAGAAACTAAAGGGATGAAAGATTGATACCTGGTCTAATGTATTCTACTCAACATGGCGGCGGGGCCACACTTGGTCATGGGTATGAAGTCTACCCTAACGAAGCTCGTTAGCTTATTGAAGAACCATCGGCCAGTCCTTAGGGATCCGTAGTCGCTCCGGAATAGACAAGTTGAGGTACTCCATGCCCCATACATGCAAGAGTGAGTTACAGGATGAGAAAAACAGAAGAACACGTAGAGAATGAAGAAGAGAAGTAGGAAATATACCTCCTAAATCCAAGTCAAGCCTGGAAAGTGATGTGGTCAATCCTGCAAGTGCACAGAATCGTCGTGGTACTCAAGGTCGTATCCACAGAGACTAGGCAAGATATCAATCGATTCAATCTATTGGCAAAGAAAATAAATGAAGAGAAACAATATCGGAATTGAAGATTGATAAGAGAGCAAATGGCAAATTGAATGTAAAGAGAAGAGAAAGTAGAAATGACAATGAAAATGATAAACAAAGTAGCAATGATAAAAGGCCTAGATCATTCGGGAATTCACCGCCCTTCCTTTGCCATGGATCAATGTACTATTGAAAGCTGCATCCAAACACATGAATTTTGATGGGTAGCAACCTATAATGAAACTATCCGCTCTCGCTAGTCTATAAGCAAGAAATAAGCTCACAACAATCAATCAAAATTACTTTGTGAATGGATTGTAGCAAATGGTACATCAAACCATAGCAAATTTAGGGTAGGCTACATCCCTATGATCTAGAATGAAAGATTAGTTCATGAATGAACTTGAAACAACAAATGAAAATGGGAAAGACATGGTTTCCTCACAACAATCTCAAAAGAAAATGAAAGGAACAACTTGACACAATTTTTGGTTTCAAGGTGTGTGTTTGTGTTGCTTCCTCTCCCCCTTCAGCTCTCACCCTTTTATTGTGCTTCTTCACTAGTTGGACAGCTTGGAGATGACATATTTTAGTGTCCTTTACCCACCAAAATCGTGCTGGAATGGGCCTCAATGTTGAAAGCATTTGCTGGTGGAGTGGTTGCAAGGTATGGGTTGCCACTTGCTTTTCCAGCTTAGCATGAATATTCCTTCTCTTTTGCATGTGTTGATGGTTGAGATTTCTTTCCAGGAAATTATGTTGGTTTCCAGGCTACTTTATTCTCTTTGAATGCCTTCCAGGTTGTCCACTTAGATTGTCCAATAAGCATGTGCTAATGGCTGCCATGATGCTCTTCTAGAAGGGGTCACATTGTTAACAACTCATGACCCGAGAATTGCAAGCATATTTTAGACCTTTAGACGGCCGAATTGGACTTTGGGATGTTCTAAGAAGTTATAGATAATTCTTTTATCTTTCTTTACATATGAAGAACTCCCGAATTGGACTTGTGTAGTAGGAGTTATGATGAAAATACCGAGACTGGGTCGGTGGCCAGTGCAGGATTCCTGCAAGTCTGGACTGAACTGAATTAATTACTGCTCCTAATCCACAAGGCCAAAAATTATGAACTTTATATCACTGGAAAGCTCAGGATGTCTACTTTCATCTCCAACTAGTTTCACGTCAATTGAACTTCTGAGACTTCTGAAATCGGCAAAAGAGTGAACTGTGCTCGAGTTTCTGCCCGGTTTCCAGCTTTGGCCGAAATTGATCGTTTTCGGGTGCGAAGTGGGACGATTTTACACCTGAAAACATTAGTTCAAGAAATTTATTCAATAATCAAACAAAGAAAGATAGGTAGAATGTATGATTTTTATTCGAAATCATCATAATAAAGAAGTTTTCACGCCTTTATTACTATGTGAAATATGTGCATATCAAATACCCCCACACCTAAACTCTTGCTTGTCCCCAAGCAAAACAAATTATAACCATGGTGACAATGATATGCACTGATTTCTTTTCTCAACTCTGATCCAATGTGACTTGCTTATAATTAACTTGTTCCGTAGACTAAATAGGGACATGTAAATCAAAAGTAAATCAAGGCACTTTACTCAGCTAAGTTTAACAAAGATGTCGAAGATCAAATTTCCGCACAGGATTATACTAGTCAGTTCTTCTTTGGTATGCTCATGATCAATAAGAGGTGTTTGAACATCCCATATGCACATCCAAGGTTTCCACTTCCACTAATTGACACAATTCTTGAACTTAAGATCATTAGGTCTTTAAGGGTCGTAATGGGGCAAGGTTGGTGTATCAACAAGGGGTAAAGGTAAACAAAGTATCTGTTGAAGTTGTGGATCAAATTTCCTCCTAAATTTGAGTTTCCTTTTGCTTCATACTGACTGTGATGTTGTCTTTCTTTTTTTTTTTCAATAGCGATCATACGCCTGCATTTGTTTGATTTTGATGAAGTACAGCGATGACCACAATGTAGTGAAGAAATGCAAAAAACCCCCGTATCTTGGTGGGCTTAAGTGCATGAATGCAAATTTTGTTCTCCTCCTTGCAACAAGTTCAGTCAATTTCCTTTCAAAGAGCAATACTTGTGATAGGAGGTTAGACATCATCAACTTAACATATAAAAGGGTAGGATAAATCAAGGAAAATTATGCTGATCAGGCACATGATGGTCACTTAATTGGCTACTAAGGGGTGAAAGGTGGTTGATGTGGGTATAGAAGAAAATATTTGACCATCATACTAGGCTCAAAGTGGTGAACTAGGGATAATGTGATCAAGGGTTGGCCAAGGTTTATATGTGGTGAAATTCAAGGAATGCCTAACTCATTTCTCAAATCAAGGTTGTGTCTAAATTTCGCCTTAGTAGAAACGATGGATGTGTTCTAGGACTGTGCAATTAAATG
>JAKUCV010002470.1:179968-218098 GCA_028386065.3 Turnera subulata | reverse complement strand
AAGTATGTTATGTTATGCATGAGCAAAATTCATCTTATTTTGAGCCAATGTCCTAGAAGAGTTGAGTGTTATACCTTGTACAATTTGTGGATCTAACTCTTCTTTCTTGGCTCTTCAATTCTTGTGCTCATTCATTTGATCCTTTGCTCTTGAATGGTTTCTTGTGCTTGAGGATTGGTTTGACTTCATTTCTTTTTGCTTCTTCTTTGTCATGATCTTGAATTGGTTTGTCAATTATCAAAACCTGTAATGAATGAACCATGAAGACATAGGTTCTAACAATTTCCCCCTTTTTGATAATGACAAACAATTAGAAGTATTTGCCAATATTAGAGGTATATGTTAACACGATAATTCCCCCTATATGTTTCAATTTATGATTCCCCCTATCTAGATGCATATACTTCTTCTTATCTTCCCCCTTTTGACATTAGCAAAAAGAAATGATAATGCATTTATGTATTCTTCCCCCTTAAGATATGATTTATAAGTCCCTCTAAGTTCATGCATATGGTAAGGTATTTTATGGAAAACAAAGCATAAAGAGTAATGAGGATAAGGGTTTAGAAAGATGGTTCCTATTTTGCTTCAATCTGAATTGATCAAACATCGATGTGTATGATAACAACATTGGTGTTGTTGGTTCCACCAGATTTTTGTTCCCCCTGTCTTTTGGCCTTAGTGAGAGGTACCTGCCAAACATAGTTAGACGAGCCTCGGGTGCTCAAGTTAGCAAAGAGAATACACTAGTTTTAGTAGGGTAAAACTTGTGTAACACTTTTAAGACATAGTAAGGAAGCCTCTCTGCCACCACGAAACATTTTCTCCTTGTCGTAAATGCACCGGGCTCATGAAAATGTCTTGTCATTTAGACTTTGATTGCCTCTGATGCTCGACTAATCAGATAGTAAATCCCCGTGAAGAATCAATAATTAATTCGATGCCAAGATTTTTAAAAAGCAGATGCTTGATTATCGGAAAAATTGGCGGTTAGTAATAAATGAATTGGCAAAGTTAGCCTGTAATAAATGCATGAATAAAGGCATCAAAGGAAGGAGCCAGAGTTCACAAATAATGCATGATCGTTATGACTTGAAAGCGTATGAACAATTGCATCCCGTATTTAATTGAAGGTAAGACGGATATTAGTGTGTGCTGTGGCAATAATTTCAAAGAAAGTAATCTTTGAAGGGACACAACCAGTTGGCACCTAAGTGTAGAGTAGTCAGCCTTTTGTAGTTTTCCGGCAATAGGTGCGGTTCAGGCCATGAAACAGTGATAAACAAATTTGCTATAAAAGGCAAGGCATTGATTAGTCAATAATCAGAAGTAAAGAAAGAAAATATTTCTGACTAAAGAGATAAAATACAAAACCTCAATAACAAGAATGCCTGCCCCATCCTCCGTATTCTTTGTAGAGGGAGCCTCCTTAGGAAGGAGAAATCGATTGGCCTATAGCTTAATAAATGAGCACGAGGAGGCACTGCCAGAGGGACTTGGATGGATTCCTCGATTGGTCTTTGTAACTGAAGTCTATTTGACCCGGTTCTTTGTCAATCCTACGGAGGAGACCATCTACTTGGAGGATCAAAATTCCCTTCGAACATCCTACTATGGCACAACTAATTCAACTATGTTCTTCATTTCTGACAGGTTTCAGGAGTTGCTGTTGGAGCCGTCTTATCAAGCTCTGAACGAGGGCAGTTACTACCAAATTTCAATGACAGCTCGGAGCGTTCCTCGAGTAGGGGTCATTCCGCCGACTTGGCCAAAGGTTCGTCTTCTGGTATGGAACTGCAGAGGGGTCACAAGACGCTCCCAAGATTTTGTCTGGACCCTGCTAGACTTGAAGAACCAGCATAAACCAAATATGGTTCTTCTAACAGAGACTTGCTGGCAGGCTGGAGTAAACCACGGAGTTATTCCTCTACGTTTTCCATCAGCGCACCGGTTCGAGCTTTCGGGTCAGAACAATTCTGGTGGAATGTGGTTCGCATGGAACGATAGCGTTAGGGTTAACATAGTTAACACTCCTACTAGTTTTACTGTCACAGCTGTTCCAAATCGCTAGAAGCAAATAATAATTGTAATGAGTATGTATGATGTAATTCTGCGTTTCTTGTGATTGTAAAATATATGATGTAATCGAATGTATGTTTTAAGATTTAGCAGCTGTACTCAGTCTTTATAATCAATAAAAGTAATTGTGCTTTGTGTATGATATGAAGTTCTTCCATGTGAATGTTCATCAAGCTAGCTAGTGTTTCTAAACTTGATCAATTGTGCACTAACTATATGCTTGATATAAATTGAAAGAAATCTGAATAATCTTCCTGACTTATTTAGTCATAAGTATGCTACCTAAATTTTCTAACTTCATGTGAAAAATTAACTTGCTGAAATGACAACAATGGAGGAACATCGATTTTCACAATTTACACATCGATGTTTTTAACCATTGGATAGAAATTTTAAACAGCTTGGTAAGAGAAAACATCGATGTTTATTAAGTGAACATTGATGTTTAAAAGCTACTGAAAAAAAATAAAGTTCTTACCGAACATCGATGTTTGATACAAAACATCGATGTGTATGCTTGATTTATGGCTTGGCAGTTCTCATGGGAACATCGATGTTTTCTAGACAACATCGATGTTTTTCAGCTACTGGTTGAAAAACGCAAGTGAGCTGGAAGTCATGGAACATCGATGTTGCCAAAATGAACATCGATGTTATCATCTTTTGATCCTTGCATTTCTGCCGTAATTGAACAAGTGTGGCCACATTCAAGAATTTGGATGCTTCTTTGGTTATTTGCTTGGAGCATCCGCAATCAAGATACCAAAGTACACTTGATGCCTTCAAGCATACCTGCAAAACAAATCAAAGGGATTTTGGTACCCAAATCTTTTTGGGTCCTTGAGAGTGAGTGGATGCATGCTGATAATGAGCTTCTTGTTGTGTCCAATGCCAATGTCTAGTGAAGCACACAGGAGCAATATGTTCTATCCTATTACAATAAGGGCATATGACATTTGGGTTGTGCATTCTCCTAGGTTGGTTATAGGTACCATATTGCCTATGTTCATGCAATCTATTATACTTGTCTTCCCTAGGTAAAATCTTGTTTTCCCTAAGTTGAGTCACATATTTCCTAGGTTTAGTAAAATGAGAACTTTCATTTTTAGCTCTGTGTACATGTGATCTTGCAACTTTAGCATTTGATCTAACATTGTAGGCATATAATTTAGCATAGTGAGCTCTTCCACTACTTGCATTTGGTTTGGCATTTTGAGCATATGACCTTCTATGATGAATATGTGCTCTTGTGTCATGAACATGTGATCTAGTATGACGTGCATGTGGTTTAGCATGTTCATGTGATGTAGTATGATGAGTAGAAGATGAAGCAACATGTTTATGTGTCTTAGCTTTAAGCACAGCAGGTTTGACATCATTTAACACATTTGATGCACTTAATCCTTCTTTTTGTGTTGGACTCCTTTGTTGTCCTAGAAGAAGATTAAGACCAGCTCTACCATTTGTGAACTTTTCTAATGTATTCTTCAAATCATCAATTTGAGACCTAAGAGATTCATTCTCCTTTCCCAATACAACACAAGCACATACATTTGAGGATATCTTCTCGTTAAGTTCATTGTATGATATATTGAGAGCATGCTTTTCTTCTTCAAGCCTATCAATTTTACTTGTTAACTCATCCTTATCTTTTGACAAATTCTCATTGTCATTTTCTAAGGTTGTAATTTGTTTCTTTAAATTCTTATTGACCTTAGAGACTGAAATGAATTTACTATATACTTCATTAAATGCATTTTGCAGCTCTTCAAACGTATAGTCATCACTCGAATATGAAGTACTTACCTCTTCCGGAGATTCTTCATTTGCCATGCAGCAGAGGTTGACAGTTTCATCTTGCTTGCTGTCGGTTTCCTCATAGATGACTCCCAGCATTTCCCACATCTCCTTGGCTGTTGCGCAGTGCGAGATCATTTGATAGTCATTCGGATTGACTGCACATTGGAGCATGTGTATTGCCTTGGAGTGGTTTTCGATTCTTTGGATGTCATCTTCGTTGTACCCCGTTTTCGTCCTTGTCAGAACTTGAATACCATTCTTTATCACCAGCCAGGCTGCGAAATTATTGGCTTGGATGAAAATTCTCATCCTTTCCTTCCAATATGCATAATTTTTCCCGTCAAAGAACGGTGCACGGGTAGTGGATTGTCCTTCAGCGATTCCTGCATACAAATAACTTAAACAAGCCATGGAAATTTACCTCTCAAACGGTTAGGTCTTTCAGAGAGTTAGGCTCCGCTACCAATTGTTAGAACAATAGCCCTTCGCTAGAGGGGGGGTGAATAGCGATAATCGAATAAAAACGAAATAAGCAGGAATTAAATGCGGAATTGAAAGAATGAAGGACACAAGAAATTTATCCTAGTTCACACACACTCTACTAGTGTGGCTAATCCAGCCCTTCAAGTCTCACTTGAAGATTTCACTATCTACGTTAAGCTTACGGGTGCTTAACAAACCGTTACAACCTAGGAATTCTAGTCACAAGAATCCTAAACCCTGAAAGTTCAAGTCACATGAACTTCAGCTCTCTTTCTTGAAGATACCTCACTTCAAGACTTCTCACATAAGAAGATATACCCTCTTCCTATGAATCTCAACAAGGGAACTAACCTCCCTTAAGGTGTATAACAATACAATTCAATCACTCAAACAAAGAACTCTCTCAAAGAGCAGATATGAGTATACAAGATTAACCTCTAAAAGGCAACTCTCAAATCCTCAATAGGATATTGGCTCAATAATAATTTTGATGAATGTATGGAATGAATGCTTGAATGTTGAGAGTTGATTAGTTCTGAAACATAGCCAAAAAAAATGCTCAATTTGTAGCTCTGAAAAGTTATAGAGCCGTTTTAAATCTACCCAAAAAGAGCCTTAAACAAAACATAGTGGGTGCTGAAAAAGTTGTCTGCTACAACGGCACAACATCGATGTTTTCACTTTAAACATCGATGTTTTAGCCAGCAATTTTAAATTATTGCTCCAACGGCTAGTAGAACATCGATGTTGCATTTGAGAACATCGATGTTTTCATATTCAACATCGATGTTCTCCAATTCAACATCGATGTTTTTGAGCTTCGCAAAAATATGATGAAAAAGGGTTTATGCATGAACATCGATGTTGGAAAATGAAACATCGATGTTTTTTGGCTTCGGCAAAATTCATTTTGAAATCAATTATCAGAACATCGATGTTTCCAATAGAACATCGATGTTTTTCTGCTTCTGCCAAATTTTGGAAAACTTTGAAGAAATCACAACATCGATGTTTCAAATGACAACATCGATGTTTCAAATGACAACATCGATGTTCCAAATGACAACATCGATGTTTTGATCGAGCAGACCTTTTTAAGTGCAACGGTCATGACAACATCGATGTTTGGGATGCCAACATCTATGTTCAGACCTTACTGCCGACTTCTGGAAAAATGCTTGAAATTAAGAACATCGATGTTTTTATCATAACATCGATGTTATTTTGGCTCGGCAAAAATCCTTTTAAAGTGACTGGAAAGAAACATCGATGTTTCAAACGGGAACATCGATGTTATGCCTAATTTTAAAAACAACAGTCACTAGAACATCGATGTTGTGAATGCCAACATCGATGTTATTTCCCTACTGCCTATTTTGAAGAATTGTGCAAAGGCAGGAACATCAATGTTTAAATTCACAATTATGCTTGGAAGTATGTTATGTTATGCATGAGCAAAATTCATCTTAATTTGAGCCAATGTCCTAGAAGAGTTGAGTGTTATACCTTGTACAATTTGTGGATCTAACTCTTCTTTCTTGGCTCTTCAATTCTTGTGCTCATTCATTTGATCCTTTGCTCTTGAATGGTTTCTTGTGCTTGAGGATTGGTTTGACTTCATTTCTTTTTGCTTCTTCTTTGTCATGATCTTGAATTAGTTTGTCAATTATCAAAACCTGTAATGAATGAACCATGAAGACATAGGTTCTAACATGATGCTGTGCCTGGGTCAGTTGCAGTTCTTCTTACACTTTCCCTTCAATTGATTTCTGCTTCTTCTGCCGATGATGAGGTGTCATGAAGACTTCTTGGATCAAAGTTAAGGAAACGATCTTTAGTGGAAATCTTATGAATTGAAGGTGGTTTGAGGCTTTCAATTGAATTCTCGATGAACAACAGCCTCAGGGACAGGCTCAAGGGTTCTGCAACAGGCTCATGTTGTGGCTGATGCTGTATCTTCACATTCTTCAATGAAATCCTCTTGGATTGATTGAAGTGCACCTGAAATCGCTAATCATACAGTAAGGGATGGAAATTGGAGGAATATAGTGGAATAATGCATAAGAGGCATATAATCATAATGAATTTAGAACAATTCGTGTCCAAAATTATGCCCTAAACTATGCATATTTCACATGCATCAAAATACCCCAAACTGAAGATTTTGCTTGTCCTCAAGCAATTAGAAAAATAAAAGGAGGCATGATTTGAAGGGAAGAGAAGGCTGATCTCAATGCATCAAGTTTTCACTATGCTTCTCCCTTGTGATGTCTCATCTTAAGCATTCTTTTATTTTTTTTTTTTCAAAAACTGCATCAATCTCAATCAAATTCCTTGTCAGTAGTTTTTGTCATAAAAATTCTTAAGAATAATCTTTCAACTAACCTCCAGTCATCTGTCGTCAAATGGATCCTGCCAAAATCATTTTTCTGGAATTGAAAATTTTACCTCATATGCAGACCCATTATCCCTTATCTCCACTAATGTGCAACAGTAATCAAGCAAGGATCTCCAAGACTTTTCTGTGTTGTGCCAAGGTTAGGGTGATGGTTATCAATGAATGGTGGTTAGATTGAGCAAATGTTGGTGGCCTGTGAACTTGAAACCTTCAGTATAATTTGTGAACAGTCTGAGGCTGTATAGGGACTCTTTGATTCCGTACCCCTTAAGTTTTCATGCTACCTAGAGGCTAAATGTATCCTCTTATTTGAGAAGGAGTCTGGTTCATAAAATGTTTCTTTTCTCCTTATTTGTCCTTCCCATGTTTTTTTCTTTTCTTCGCCGGCTGCCTTATTCTGTTCATTTTTTTTTTGTAGCTGGGAAGGGAGCAGTACAAGATGTGTGGTAACATTCCGGGTATGTATTTGTTAAGTGCAAACAGCCTCAGATGCTTGGCAGGATTGAATCTTGTTCACAGACTCATCAACAGGGTGAGGCTGTTGGAATGAAATTGTGCCTTAGCACATGGTGGCCCCTGTCTCGTCTCCAAGTGGCTGAGGTGAGGTGAAACAGGGTGAAGGAATAAATTGGGGCCATCCCAGTCGGCTCAAATGGGGTTGTAATGGACAGATGAGTGTGGTATGGATTTATGTGGTCTGTTGGGTCTGTAGAAGATGGCCTAGATCCTTTCCTTGCTTGAAGAACTCTTACTTGTATTTCGCCTTGATAGGGATAAGGATCTGTTCTGAAGTAGACAGGCTGAGCCTGTGGCATTTTGAAAACCATTTAGCAAGATTCTTCTTCTCTGACAGATTCATGGAGTGCAATTGTTTGATTATGCCTGTTCTGCTTGTTTTGAAAATGAGACAAGTCCTGAGATTAGAGTATGAGCAGAATTAAATGGAAAAAAATTGAAGATGAATAAATATAAGGACAGACTCACACTGTGGAGAAGAAAAATGAAAAATAGATAAGCATTTGAATTTGCATTGGATTAACAGAAAAGTACAGAAGGCATAAAATGGCATTTGCACCCTAAAATACCCCAAACTGAAAACTTGTAGTGTCCTCACTGCTTAAACTAAACAAAAGAAAGGTGCAATGCCACAACAAAGACAAGCAAAATAAAACACATTATCGAAATTTAAAGACAAAAGGTCTAATGCTAAACATAAAGATAAATACCCCAAACTGAAAGTTGTATCCTATGTGGTAGGGGTTAGACATCCTAAAACTAGACTAGAGGTGCTGGAAAGGTAGAGTTAGCGGCGTTCGCGCTTGTTGCTGGAAGGTGGTGGTCCTGCCTATGGTGACCGCATCAGTGCACGTGCCATGTTCATCAAATTACTGAGGGTTTCGGTTATTTGCACATACTGGGCCATGTACTGGCTATGAAAGTCACTCATGGCTCTGCCTTGGGTCTGTGTGATGCCGCGCACCTCAGTGATGCCCCTGTTAAGGTGTGTGCGTGCTTTTCCCAAAGAGGAGGTCAGGCGCATCTCTTGGGCAGTAATGCTCTCCTGGAGGCGTTGCAGGCATTCTCCATGAGCAGCCAGGGTCTGTTGGATATGGGTTTGGTTCCGAAGGACGGGGAGGATTTGCTGCCCAATCCAGTCCTACATCTGCTCAAAGATATCCAGCACCTGGTCTCGAGTTACAGCATGAGGCTGTGCTTGTTGTGCGGCAGGCTGCTGGGGCTGTACAGGGTCATGTTCTTCCGGTCCTTGAAGCTGTGGTGCTGGTGGTGCTTCTTCTTGTTCTTCAGCCATAGCATCAGGCTGTTCCTGGTTGTTCTCCTGAGGCTGTAAGGCGGGTAGGTGCATCCTATTGAGGATGCCTCGGTCGATCCAGACGGTTCCGCTAACCAACTCAAAACGATGCAGGGGAAGGTGGAAATGGCGCGCAATCCTTGTGATGATGCCGGCGCTTGGAAGGTATGGTGCCTTCCTTTGTGTGATGAACCGTCGAAGGATGAAGGCGTTGGTGTTGAGGGGTTGGCGGTGCACCATGCACCAGAGGATGAACAGCTCCTCGTGTTGAACAGCCAAGCGACTCCTGTTTCTATCGTAGATGCTGTAGGACAGGAAGTGCTGTATGATGCGCAGTGCGCGGCTACGGAAGGATGTGGTTGAACTGGTGGAGGAGTTGTATCCGAGGTCAGTGGAGATGTCACTCCAAAAGTCCTCCACGGCAAAGTCTGTTGGCCTCTCTTGGTGTCCTTCATTTGGTAGCCCGAGTATCTGATTCAACTGGGCAACAGTGAGAACCCTGTTCTCATTGCCCAGACATAATCGTGCTGTGCCGGGCTCTTAGTCCTGTGGGGGCTGGTAGGAGAGCGAACTGAAGAATTCGCGGGTTAGGTCAGCATAGGTGGGCTCTCCGAGTGTGGCAAACAGCAACCACCCCACTGGTTGGAGGAATCTGCGCACGTCATTCCTGGCCCCAATGGTTCTGAGTGCATCCATATCCAGCCACCGGCTGACAAGCACTGTCTGGGTCTGTGCGAATGCCCAGGCTCGTCGGTGGCTGGCGTTTGCGGGTTGGAAGATGAAGCGTTGAGCAGGGGGCGGTGTGTCCTCTATCTCGTCATCCCCTTGTTCTGCGTTGTCTTCCTCCTCTGTCTCTACTTCATTGGTGGGCGGTGGTGTGGGTGGTTCTCGAGGGCGATCTTGGTTTCGCTTGGATCGCTCCTCGTTGTTGGTTTGTGGGGTGGTGGGTTGTGTGCGGCAAGATGTGGTGGTGGCCTTGGTGGTGGAGCGGGTCCGTGGTCGCTTTGGTGGTCGGAAAACGGTGGCAGGTGTTGAGTGTTCAGAAGGTTGGGGTTCAGTCAAGTCGATGATTTCGGTGTCATCGATGACTGTGCGCTTGTTTTGGCGCATTGGAGGGGTGGGTGTGGTCTTGTCTTTAGGTTGGGGGTCGAGGTTGAGGTCAAGGTCGATGATGGTGTTGGGGGTTTGTGCTCGCCGGCGTTTGCGGCGGTATTGTTGTGTTGGGGCGGTTGTATTGGTCTCTGGTGTGGTTTGGGTGTTGATTTCGGAAGAGGTTGGAGGTGCAGGAAGGGCCAGTAAGGTGGGGGGTGGTGTGGCGGTGGTAGGTGGGTATAATTGGGCGAAGGCGGTTATGAGTTCGTGTAGGGGAGGGAGGTCTGGGTGTAGTTGGTTGGATGGGGAATGGTGGCAGTGGTGGTGGGTTGATATGAAGGGGAAGGTGGACGATTTGGAAAAGGGGACGGGTGATACGAAAAGGGAAGGTGATGGTGGTGATGATATCTGGGTTAGAAGATGAGGGTGGAGGATTGGGTGTGTTGTTGTTGTTGTTGTTGTTGGCCATGGCTGAGTGGGGAAGGTGTTGGGAGTGATGGTTGTGGACGAAGGGTGCAGCGGCAGATTTTTGGAGGAGGAAGATGAAATAGAGAAGGGAAGGGTAGGAGTTGTCATTTATAGGCAATTAATGCCTATTCAGAGACGTTGAGAGGGTGGGAATGCGAAGGGTTATGTCTGCTGGTAATGATTCGTTGCCGCCCAAAGTGTCAGTTATGTGCCCCCTTTTGGTGGAGTGTTATATCCTTTGGCATGGATGACACGTGGATGGGAGAAGGAATAATCCTACTGGGTAATTGTGTTATGACGTGTTTAAGGCAAAACTTCCTTATTCTCTATTGCTCTGAGCAGAAGGGTTGCAATAGGCTGAGCCTGTTGCTCATGCTGTCCCAATTTTAGAGTTAGTGTGCGCAAGAGGAAGTTTTTCAGCAGAGAACCTATTCCTAGTCTTACCTATTTGGATCTTTCCTAATTCTAGAGATTCCCTAAACACAAGAGATTATCAAATGAGGTGTTAGGGTGTTGTGGAAGTTCGTCACAGGCTCAGCCTGTGTGAGCCTGTGCAAGCCTAAAAAGTCCCTTTTTGCAAAGAAATGAAGAATAGTTATCGTCAAGAAGGGTATAGAAGGACTTCCCTGACGAATCTTTGACTCTGTGATTTCCTTTTCCATCAAATTTTAGAACCTGATTGATTAAAAACAAAAGAAACACACAAAAATAACAAAAATAACCAAATGAAAAGCAAAAGAAATTGGAAATTTACCGCACTTGGTGTTACCCAAGTGTGTGCTTCTTTAATGTCTTTTAGCTGGACTCCATCTTGCTTTGCTAGGTGGGAGGTGGATCATGGAGCACCTGAGTCTCCTGATACTCATCGGCCCTTGTGTGATACAGCTTCAGTCTGTGCCCGTTAACCTTGAATGGTTGTGTCTGCTCATTGTATATTTCCACGACCCCATGAGGGTAACAGCATGACACTGTGAAGGGGCCAGACCATCTTGATCGAAGCTTTCCAGGGAAGAGCTTCAGGCGAGAGTTGTAGAGGAGGACTTGATCTCCTTCTGTTAATTTCCGAGGCTGTATCCTGCTGTCATGCCACTTCTTCATCTTCACCTTGTACAATTTTGCATTTTCATATGCATACAGCCTCAGCTCGTCCAGCTCATTCAATTGCAACAGCCTCTGTTCTCCTACAGCCTGTGTGTCAAAGTTCAAAGCCTTAATAGCCCAATATGCCTTGTGCTCAAGCTCCACAGGCAAATGACAGGCTTTCCCAAATACAAGGCGGTATGGGGTGGTGCCTATGGGTGCTTTGTAGGCTGTGCGGTATGCCCACAGAGCATCATCGAGTTTTGCTGCCTAGTCCTTGCGTGATGGTCCTACTGTCTTTTCTAGGATCTGTTTGATTTCTCTGTTAATCACCTTTACCTGGCCACTTGTTTGAGGATGGTAGGGAGTGGCTACCTTGTGTCTGATCTCATACTTTTTGAGGAGAGCTTCAAACTGGCGGTTGCAAAAATGGGTTCCTCCATCACTAATTATTGCTCTTGGGGTGCCAAACCGAGTGAAGATGTGTTTCTTCAGGAACCTTGTCACTGTCTTGGCATCATTTGTCGGGGAGGCAATAGCCTCTACCCATTTCGAGACATAGTCAACAGCTACCAAGATAAAATTGTTTCCATAAGAACTCGGGAATGGTCCCATGAAGACTATTCCCCAAACATCGAGTAGCTCCACTTCCAAAATTGCTTGTTGCGGCATCTCTTGTCTTCTTGAGATGTTCCCTTTGCGCTGGCATTCTCTGCATGCCACCACCCAATTACGTGCATCCTTAAATAGGGTAGGCCAATATAGGCCAGCTTGCAATACTTTGGATGCTGTTCTGGTTGCGCCATGGTGTCCCCCGTACTGTGTATTATGGCAACTATGCAGAACTTGTTCTACCTCCTCCTTAGGAATGCACCGTCTGATTATACCATCTCCGCATCTTCTGAACAATAGGGGCTCATCCCAGAGGTAGTTATTCATGTCAGAGAAGAACTTTTTCTGTTGTGAATAGCTGAGATCTGGTGGAAGAGCTCCACAAGCCAAGAAAAGGACAATTTCTGCGTACCACGGCATCAGCCAGTGACTGACACTGTGAATGGTTGCAATGAGGCTGTCGTCTGGGAGATGATCATCAATAAGTATGTGGTCTCTTGGCAAGTGATCTGGAGGCAATCTGGAGAGATGGTCAGCTACCACATTCTCTGTGCCTTTCTTGTCTCGAATCTCGAGGTCAAATTCTTGGAGCTGTAGGATCCACCTAAGAAGTCTTGGCTTGGTCTCTTTCTTGGTCAACAAGTACTTCAATGCCGAATGGTCAGTGTGGATGATGACCTTAGAACCCAGCAAGTATGCTCTAAACTTTCCAATTACAAAGACTACCGCCAGAAGCTCTTTCTCAGTTGTGGTGTGATTGATCTGTGCTTCATCCAGAGTGCGACTTGCATAGTATATGGCATGAAGTTTGTTGTCTTTTCTCTGCCCCAACACAACTCCTACTTCATGGTTGCTTGCATCACACATGACTTCAAAGGGCTGACTCCAATCTGAGGGCTGGATGATTGGGGCCGTGGTCAATGCTGCCTTAATCCTATTAAATGCATTTAGACAAGAATCATCAAATACAAATTCGGCGTCTTTACTAAGGAGATTTGTCAAAGATTTTGCAATCTTTGAAAAATCCTTAATAAAACGCCTGTAAAAGCCTGCATGACCAAGAAAAGCCCCGAATTGCCTTAACAGAGGTTGGAGGTGGAAGTCTTTCAATAACATCAATCTTAACTTCATCCACCTCTATACCTCGTCCTAAGATTTTGTGTCCAAGTACAATACCTTCTGTAACCATAAAATGGCATTTTTCCCAGTTTAGTACTAGGTTCACAGCCTCACACCGTTCAAGCACTGTTTCAAGGTTTGCTAAACAGAGATCAAAAGAAGTGCCATAAACAGAGAAGTCATCCTTAAATACCTCCATTATGTGCTCGATCAGGTCATGGAAGATGGCCATCATGCATCGCTGAAAGGTAGCTGGTGCATTACACAGGCCAAATGGCATGCGCCTATATGTGAATGTGCCGTAAGGACATGTAAATGTAGTTTTCTCCTGATCACCTGGGTGGATTGGGATCTAGAAAAATTCAGAGTATCCATCTAGGTAGCAAAAATGGGTGTGCTTAGCAAGTCTCTCTAACATCTAATCTATGAATGGCAAAGGAAAATGATCTTTTTTAGTGGCCTTATTTAGTTTTCTATAGTCTATGCACATCCTCCAGCCTGTGACAGTCCTAGTTGGTATGAGTTCTTCTTTTTTATTCTTTACTACTGTCATACCTCCCTTTTTAGGCACCACATGTACTGCACTAACCCAAGGACTATCTGAAATTGGATAAATTATCCCAGCATCAAGTAACTTCAAAATTTCCTTTTTAACCACTTCCTTCATATTTTCATTCAGTCTCCTCTGTGGTTCTATAATGGGTTTGCAGTTTTCTTCCAAAATAATTCGACGCATACAAAGATTAGGACTGATACCTGTCAGATCATCAATGGTATATCCTATTACCTTACGGTGTTTATTGACTACTGTGCGCACCTTTTCCTCTTCCTCCTGTGAAAGGTCAGCTCCAATAATGATGGGAAATGAGGAATTGTCAGTGTCTAAGTAGATATACCTGTGCTTGGGTGGTAGAGGTTTCATTTCTACCCTTAGTGCATCGGATTCTGGTTCTGGATTGCGAACAGACTCTGTGACAGGCTCAGCCTGTTGGTCCACAGTATGAGCCTGTTTGTCGATTTCAGCCACAGTTTCTTCTGCCAGGAATTTTTCCACCTGTTGCAGAGTTGTCTCATCTCCATCTATAAGCCCATTGATTAGGCAACCTAGCAATTCATCCTCATGTGTCTCCATCAGTTGAGATGCCTTGACAAGTGCATCAACAGGGTCTGGTACAGCATCAACCATGCAGCACTGTCCTGTTCCAAATTCTGTTCTTTGCGCCTTCTGGACATTGAACTCCACTGTATCTTCTCCTAGTCGTAGTGTCAATGTTCTGTTTGCACAATCAATCATAGCTCCTGCTGTAGCCAAGAAGGGACGCCCCAAAATGATGGGTGTCTTCTCATCCTCGGTCATATTCATCACCACAAAATCTACTGGTATGTAAAAGTTGCCAACCTTGACTGGAACATCTTCCAACACTCCCACAGGATATACAAGTGATCAGTCTGCTAGCTGGATTGTCATCCTTGTGGGTTTGATGTCTCCAAGGTTCAGGTTCTGAGTGATGGAGAGCGGCAACAGGCTGACACTGGCTTCTAAATCGCATAGGGCTCCCTCAATCTTCTTGTCCCTGATGTTTAGAGGGATTGTGAAGCTTCCTGGGTCTGAGTATTTTCTGGGCAGATGGTGCTGAATGAGGGCACTCCCCTGGGCTGTCATGGCTACTGTCTCGATGTCGTCAATGGTTATTTTCTTGGTCAAGATGTCCTTAAGGAACTTGGCATATGACGGCATCTGTGTAACCACATCACTAAAGGGAACATTAACATAAATCTTATTTAGCATCTCCTTAAACTTACTGAATTGCTTTTCCAGTTTGGACTTGAGGTATACTTCTGGATATGGGAGAGGAGGCTGATTGGGTCGGACAATCTGGGGCTGTTTCACATCCTTCTTAGTACTCACAGGCTCACCCATAGACTCAGTCTGTGTCTGCACTGTTTGCCCTGGGTTGGATGTTGTTGCTGTCTGATCTACAGCATCAGGCTGTCTTGGTGTTGTGCCCCTTAATTCCTTCCCACTGCAAAGTGTTACAGTCTTGCAATGCTCATTCCTTGGATTCTCTATTGGTTTCCCTGGAAAGGCTCCTTGCTGATTAGTGGACATAGAAGCTTATTGAGCAATTTGATTTTAGAAGATTCTGTTGTGGGATTTGATTTGACTAATTTTCTCACTCATCCTGTTCTGGTTCTCCAAGATGGACTACAGCATGCTCATCATGTCAGTGTTGTTGCCTTGCTGCCCTCCTTGGTTCTGTCTTTGGTACTGGGACTGTCCTCATTGATTTTGTCGTTGGAATTGGGGCTGTGGTGGATTTCTCTCTTCATTTGGTGCTTTCCAGGAGAAATTTGGATGATTCCTCCAAGAAGAATTGTAAGTGTTTCCATACTGTCCTTGCCTCTGTTGGATGAAGTGAGCCTATTCAGAATCACATTCGGTGAAGAGAGGACAACTGGATGTGCTCTGAGGTCCCCCATATCCTTCACAGTCTGAGGCTGTGGATGTGGCTGCCTTGACGTGAGCAGCCCCTAATTGCTTTCTGAAGGCTTCTATTTCTGCCTCCTGCTTGGTTACTCTGTCTACTCCAATTATTCCAGAGGCCTTGACTCCTCTGATTGGGTTTTCCTGTTTGACAGAGCCTCGAGAATTGCAACTCCATCATTGTAGTCCTTGTCCAGGAATGAACCATTAGCCATTTTGTCGAGAGTGTTCTGGTCTTCATCACTCAGGCTGCAATAAAATTGCTCAAGCTGCACGGCCTCATCAATTCTATGGTTTGGGCATCTCCTCAGTAATCCCTTGAAGCGCTCCCAAGCATCACGAATGGATTCATCATAGCGCTGGGAAAATCCTATCAGTTGCTGCCTCAAGTTTGCAGCTTTGCTCGATGGGTGGTACTCCTTCAAGAAAGCTCTAACCAGGCTGTCCCAATCTGTAAAATGGCCTACCTCATGGTTGTTAATGTAACGCCCCGATTTTTTGTATTTTAATTTACGGAATTTTCGAAATTTTATTCCAATTTTACCCTCGATAGATTTTCGAGTTTTTGGTTAAGGAAAATAAACTATTTTCTTTGGAAATGTCAATTTCAAGTTGGAATTTTTCATGCTTCGGGTTTCGTTGAAGTTGGAATGTGTTTCGGGGTGAAACACGGGACTTGTTGAGGCTTCAATCGAAAGTACGTCGTTTTGGAAAAAAAAACTAAAACAAGTCAGCAGTGGGGTTGACCGCACCCAGCCGAACGACGCGTCGTTCGGGCTGGCGGGTCAAGCCCTAAAAATTTCTTTTCTCCTTCTTTCTTTTTCTTTTTCTCATTCTTTTTCTTCTCCACACAGCCGTTACCCCTTACCCCCACAAACTCCTCTCCCGGATCCTTCTCGCCACAAATCGTGGGTTCAACGGCCTTAACCCCGAATTCCACTCCCTTGATTCCTTATCCTTTCTGTCTCTTCTCCTTTCCTTTTTGTTCTCGAGACTACCATCGTCTCTTCTCTCTCGATTCATCGCCATTTCCGCATCATCATCACCTTCTCCTCCCGTTGCGGTTCAAACCCACGAGTTACTAGATAAGGAAGCAGAGCTCGAGATTTGGACGACGGGGTTGGGATGGAGAACACGGGGACGTCGTGCTGCCGTTTGTGGGTAAGTCGTCGTCCTCTTCTCTCATTCGCTTTTTTCTTTTATTCATCTAGGTTGTGTGTTAATTCGTGTGGGTTTCTTTGGTGGTGGTTGTGGCTGTTGTTGGTGTGTTGATGGCGTGTGTTGGTTGACGGTAGATGGGTGCGGTTGTGGCTATTCTCGGCTGGGCCTCGGGTCGATGGTCGGCATTTGCGGTGGTGGTGCGAGTAGCAGGTCCAGAAACTCTCGGGATTTTGGTTGTTCGTCGGATCCGGCAAGTTGCTGGGTGGTGTTTCTCGGTAAGGATTGTGGGTTCCTTTTTCCTTTTCATTCGTGTTCTGTGAATGTGAGGAATAGTATTGAAATCGGTGGTGATTATTTTCTTGTTGAAACGTGACAGAGTTTTGTTGGTTGTTGTTCAATTCCGGTGAATTTGGCTTTGGGGTTGAGGAGTTGTTTCTCCGGTAAGGATGCTTAAGTCCCGCTTCTCCTTTCTCGTGTAGTATGTGATGTTGAGTTTTGGAATTGTACGTGGTTTTGAATGAGATCAGATTTATGGCAGAATTTCTATAGCTTGTCTTGGACGTTGAGGATTTTCCGACGAAGTTGACCGGAATCCGACGAGCTCGGGAATTATCCGGCGAGGCTCGGGTTTTGTTCCGGCATTTAACGGTATTACCTTGATGTATAATTTGTTGTACACTTATGGCATGTATTATTTATTCTGAATTGGGTTGTACTAATTGTATTTTATATAGTAGAAACCGAGAGCGGAAAGCGTGTAGCTTGTGACCGGTTCCGACGCGGGTAGAACCTTTAGGACGGTAACTCGGGCTCGGGTAAAACCCTTAAATGGAAATTAGTCTAAATCGGGCCAGGCCCGGTAATGTGATTTTATGACTTAATTTGATAACCTTTGGACTTGGGTAATGGGCTTTAAGCCCAACATCGTAATGGGCTTTAGGCCCGGGAACTCGTTAAGGACATAATGAATGGGCCATAGGCCCGGGAATTATTTATGGATTTAGTTGGGCTTAAGCCCAGAGCACCTTAGGTCCCAATCTCTTTGGAGTTATCTTTTTGGGCTTAGACCCTGAAATTTCTTAACCGGGTAGATTGGGTCAACTTCTATTCAGTTGAGCAAATAAATATCATGCATGCACGGTTTATTGTAATTGTTTTGTAATTATTGTGTGTGCCGGCATTCTGGCACGGGTAATACCTCGGGAGCTGAAGGATCTGTTTTGGGGAAAGCTCCACTGCATAATTGTCGTTGAGGTGACTTTATGAGTCTTTTTATGTTTGTATGCATGTGCTTGTTAGATTGGTCTATTTGAGTTGCATGCCTTGTTTGCTGACATGCTATAATCTGTATTGTGTGCCTGTGTGTTACTAGTTGCCTAATGAGCATGACTCTTAAATTGTTATGAAATATAACATGTGGAGTGATTTTGGGTGATCTGTGTGATGTATTGTGGGTTGGAAACCCGGATGTTTGATTGAGATAATAATTCACACAACCCTGTTAAATCACAACTCTTGGCACACCATGAACTTATAAGTATGAATAAGAATAATGTACAGTAGAAGATAGGCTACTGTGTGCTGATGACCGGTTGGTTCGAGCGGGAAGTGATACCCCTCGGGTTTGCATGCGGGATAGCATGGTATATGCGGTTTAGCATATGAATCTGTGATGACCGGTTCTACCTCCCCCTTTCTACCTCCCTCTTTCTCTCTGTCTCTCTCTCTCTCTATGGTGATATTTGGGCTGTACGCCTGGTTATTTTGGGGCTTACGCCCTGGTTGTCTCATGAGACGGGACCGAGCTCGACGCCCACAGTAGGGAGCCCTGAATAATAAATATAATAAGAAAACTTAACACACAACTGATGAAAAATATAAACTGTTTGCTTTATGTGGTTGGCATGTTAGTGCTGGTTATTGTGTGTTTGCATACTTGTCCTGTTTCTCTACTTTCCTTTCGAACTTGCTTTGCATACCTACATAACTAGATTTATACTGCTCACTGAGTAGGCGACTCACATAATCGCCACCGTTGTTTTTCAGACTCTTAGTTAGCGTGCAGTCTCTTTCTTCCCTTCTAGAGTACGGACGTGGATATCCCAGCAGGTAGTTGTGCTTCATCTCCCGGTTGGATCTATAGAGTCGACATGCATATCATTTTACTTCTCTTGTTTTTACTTTGTCTATTTCTTCCGCTGCATTGGATTCTGTTGAGATGTCATTATTGATTTTGATTACTTTATCGGCGGGTTGCCGGGATTTGTTACCTGATGGTGTTTCGGCTGGATGCCGGGTTGACTTATGGCTAATAAGCTGGTTTTCTCTTGTTCTTTATGACATCTCTCGTACTAAGATTTTTAGATAATGTTTGGGTATTGGATTTCGTGTTCCGGGTTTCAGGGCATTTTGGTAATTTTTTTGATTAAATATTTTATTTGTAAAATTGGAACACGGGCGTTTCAGCTTGGTAGCGGAGCAGGCTTCAGATCCTTGGTTTTAAAAGTGTTTTAAACCTTGTTTTCAAAGTGATTTCTGTCTTTAAGCCTGTTTCTAGATTTATAACTTTAAAAGTGTTTTTGACTCATTTGCATTCATATAGGCGTTGATATGGATCACCAGGGGCAGCACAATGCTGAGGATGACGCCGCTACTCATGTCTCCAACAATGTGTCGGTGATGCAGGTTCCCGTTGGTCAGGGGAATAATAATACAGCAGGGAATAATGCTGCAGGTGGAGGAGGACAGAATGTTGTGCCACCCGTACCACCTGTTGTGGACCCAGCGTTCCAGCAGTATCAGGCTTTCTTGCAGTGGCAACAGTCCCAACAGTTCCAGCAGCAGCAGCAGGGTGCCCAACAGGTAGCACCTGCTACGGCAGGTGGTATGGAGAGCGGGTATAAGCATATGGATAAGTCAGCAGTCAAGGAATTCTCTAGTGAAGAGGGTAAAGCCAAGGAGTTTGATGATTGGTTTCGCAAGGTGGAGAATGTTCTGGAGAAGTTCACATGTTCACCTGAGCAGAGGGCTCGGTTTGTGGCACACAAGTTCACGGGATATGCATTGACATGGTGGCAGGAACTTGTGGCCAACCTACCGAAGCCTGTGGAGATGCTATGGGAGGATTTCGAGGAGAAATTCTACAAGGAGTTTCTCATTGTTGGTTTTCTGGAAGAGCAGAAAAAGCAGTTTCTTGAGGTGAAGCAGGGACTAGAGGAGACTGTGTCAGCATTCAGGATCCGGTTCAGGTAGGCGGTTTGTTAACGGCTTACGTACAGAGTTGGCGTTAGCTGTGGCTGGTGGAGGACACAAGACTTGGGAGGCAGTTTGTGAGGCTGCTTTTGATGCTGAGAGAGTTCAGTTGATCGGGAAGGAGGCTCGGACAGCCAAGCAGAGGAAGCATTCATCTGCTTCAGGACAGAAGAGGCAGTATTTTGATGCCGGAGAAGCAGACTATTCTGGTGGACAGGGTTCTTCTTACCGAGGTTCGAAGAAGACCCGAGGGCAGAGTTATCAGAGTGGACCAGGCAATCCTCGAGAGGACGGTCCTATCAGTCTGGATCTCAAGGATGGGATTCCTCGGCACGATTCTCTGGTACATACTGGTATTGCAACAAGCCGGGACACCAGAAGTCATCTTGTTACAAGTGGATTAAGGATAGTGGTGGCAGTGGTTCCCAGTATACAGTACAAAGTTCTGTGGCTAGTGGTGTTGTTTCTTCTGGTCCGAACAGGGGTGGCGAACAGTAGGGACGAGGTCGTGGGGGTTCTGGAGCTTCGAATCGCGGGGGTGCGACTCAGTCTGCTGCAGCTCCTAGGGTTTATGCCATTACCCTAGAGGAGGCTGCTGATGCTGCAGAGGTTATAGCAGGTACATTTATGGTTTCTGGTCAGTATGCACATGCTTTAGTTGATCCAGGCTCAACACATTCTTTTGTATCTCGTGCATTCATGACCACTCATAACATAGAAGAAGATAACCTTAGTAGACCCCTGAGAGTCCGTTTACCCACAGGTGATATAGTAGTTTTGATCGAGTTTGTAGAGATGTATCGATAGAGTATGATAATGAGAGTTTTCCTTCTGATCTTGCTGTCATGGACTTGGGAGAGTTTGATGTTATTTTAGGCATGGATTGGTTGTCCAGACACAAGACAGTAGTTGATTGTCGGGCCAGGGAAGTGTCTTTATCTTCTCTGTTGGGGCGTAGGTTGGTGTTTGTTGGAGAACGAAGAGCCTTATCGGCGTGTTGTATCTCGGCCATCCAAGCTTTCAGGATGATCCGGGAGGGTTGTGATGCATTTCTAGCTCATGTGGTCGATTCTTCGGTACCAGTACCTGGAGTGGAGGATATTCCAATTGTTCGGGAGTTTCCCGATGTATTTCCTGATGATCTACCTGGGTTGCCTCCGGAGCGGGAGGTGGAGTATACGGTTGACTTGGTACCGGAAGTTGCACCTATTTCTATACCGCCCTACAGAATGGCTCCGACAGAACTTCAGGACTTGAAGAAACAACTGGAGGAGTTGTTGGATAAGGGTTTTATTAGACCGAGCATCTCACCTTGGGGTGCCCCGGTCTTGTTTGTGAAGAAGAAGGATGGCAGTATGCAGATGTGTATGGACTATAGACAGTTGAACAAGGTGACTGTGAAGAACAAGTATCCTTTGCCTAGGATCGATGACTTGTTCGATCAGTTGCAGGGTGCATCTGTATTCTCGAAGATTGACTTGCGATCTGGTTACCATCAGGTTCGGATTGCAGAGCAAGACATACCAAAGACTGCATTCCGCACTCAGTATGGTCATTATGAGTTTGTGGTTGTTCCATTTGGTCTGACGAATGCACCGGCAGTGTTCATGTGTGTGATGCAACAGGTCTTCCATGAATTTCTGGACCGGTTTTTGGTAGTGTTCAACGATGATATTCTGGTCTACTCGAGTAGTAAGGCCGAACATGAGGACCACTTGAGACAGGTTTTGCAGAGGTTGAGAGAAGAGCAACTCTATGCCAAGCTCAGCAAGTGTGAGTTTTGGTTGGATGAGGTCGCGTTCCTTGGCCATATTGTGTCCGGTGAAGGCATTAAGGTGGACCCGGCCAAGATTAAGGTAGTCATGGATTGGGAGCCACCGAAGAGTGTATCGGAGATACGGAGTTTTCTTGGACTTGCTGGTTACTACCGGAGGTTCATTGAGGGTTTTTCCTTAATAGCGGGTCCCATGACTAAGCTGTTGAGGAAAGACTGTGCCTTTGTTTGGGAAGACCGTTGTCAGAAGAGTTTTGAGGAGTTGAAGAGTCGGTTGACCTCTGCACTGATTTTGACTGTTCCGAGACCCGGAGTGGAGTACACGGTGTTCAGTGATGCTTCTGGTTTGGGCTTGGGATGTGTTTTGATGCAGGAGGGTCGGGTGATTGCTTATGCCTTCAGGCAGTTGAGAACTCACGAGAGGAACTATCCAACCCATGATCTGGAGTTAGCTGCTGTGGTCTTTGCTTTGAAAATCTGGAGACACCATCTGTACGGTGAGAAGTGACGGATTTTCACGGATCACAAGAGTTTGAAGTACATCATGACCCAAAGAGAGCTTAATATGAGGCAGAGACGCTGGATTGAGCTTCTGAAGGATTATGATTGTACCATCGAGTACCATCCAGGCAAGGCCAATGGTGTTGCAGATGCATTGAGCCCGAAGAGAGTGGCTTCTGCGGATGAGGACCCGGTTTCTTATTGTGATAACCCGACTAATCGAAGCCTAGTATGTTTACTTGATGAGGATGGGCGCTGGGGTGAGAGTTGGCCTCAGTTGGCTAACCTACGGTTTCTGTTGGCTAGCATTGGCTCGGTTTGATTAATTAGTCTGTAATTAGTCTAAATTACGGGTTAGTGTGTGCTGATTGCTTGAGAAAACTGATTGAGGGCTAAGTATGGGGGGTATGTTGGCTTAAGCTGATAGGCTGGAATTTAAGTAGGTGGTGGAGAGGAGTTTGAGCAAGGTGGCAGATTTTGGGGAAAAGGGGGCTGCAAGTGGCTGCTGACTGAGCTGCTAGCTTGAGTTTAAGTAGTCAAGCAAGCACCTCAAGCCCCATTTCTGCCCAGAAACGTGATAGGCACTAAGGGAGAAAATACTTGGCCATCTTCAGGGTTCTCTCAAGCAGTAAGCACACAAAGGAAGGGGGTAAGTGATCTGAGTTGGATTTCTTAGTGGTTTTGGTATGAATTGGCCTTGTGGGTGTGCTGTAAGTTTGGACAGTGCACCAATTCGGTTTTGTGGGAAGCCTAAGGCTGTGATGCTATATGTTTAGGTTGTAAGAGGGTTTCTGGTTGCGTGGGGGTCTTAATTGAGTGATTGGGTGCGCAATTGGCCTTGTGGGAGGCCAATTGGTGCGCTAAAATGCGCAGTTGGCCCTGCTGGTGCACCCTTGGTCCCCTGGTTAGCCTGTTGGCGAGCCTATGGGTGTACCAAAGCACTGGCACTTAGGTGTAAACGCCTCTTTAATTGATGCTTTGCTACTTAAGTGATGTTGTGCTCGTTGCTAATGTATTTTTATGCATGGGCAGGTACTAAAACCAAGGAGGACCAAAGGAAGGAGAAGGGCCTAGCGAGGCCTGAATTTGTGTAAGTTTGGTTGCATACTTGTGTGATGGCTGTGATGCTTATTGGCTTGGTGGATGATCCAATTTCCTATTGAGATGGCACCTATGGTGCAATTGAGATGTTGATAATGCCTTGGCTTGAGATGAGTCCGATATTCGGGCTATGCATTCCATGCATTCCATTTGCATCATGACATTACATGAGATGGTATGAGATGTTGAGATGTTGGACCTTGCAGTGCTCCTAGGCTGCTTGGTCAATTGAGATGATGGTGGTGTTGTGCTTGGCGCCGTGTGTGGTGGTGGTAGCTAAACTGATATGCCTCGTACGTGGGGCTGTAGGCTAAGAAGTAACACCTGTTGGTAAGGCTACCAGACCCGCAGGTAGGCTAGGTACAACTCCACGATAGCTTACCCGTGGGCTGATCACGGTGATTAGAGATGTTGGTTGTTGGATGTAATTTGCTGCTTGTTTGTGTCTATGCTAATGCCTTGTATGTCACCTGTTTATTGAGCCGTGGACTCACCCCCCATTCTTTCCACACCTATATTTCAGGGCTAGGTGAGTACAAGCAGCTGGTGTGGGCAGGTTCGAGAGGCGTATCTTTGTAGCGATGGGTACATAGCCAGACTTGGTCTCTCTTAGTGTATATGAGCTTGTGAGGGTTGGCTAAAAACTGATACTTGTAGTGCCCCGACTTATTGTATATAACATGTAAAATAAGCTGAATGTTGCGTGTATACGTTCGTACTTCATATTGTGATGCCCGCTTGAATAATTGCTGCGCGTTAGTTACTGCTGCCCGTCTGGCTAGCTTCTGCCAACAGTTTGGCTTAGGCCTTTGGGTGCCCTCTGCTGGTTGCTAGGTTGGCTCGGGTGTCTGGCCTGTCATGTTTGACGGGGCGTGACAAACTTGGTAGCGAAGCAAGGTTATATGTTAAGGGGCATAGGGTTGATGTGCTGTGCTTTTGTAGGTTGTTACCCATCACTAGGAACCGTGGGATGGTGAGAGCTAATTCTTTGTGTTGGTTTCCATGCCTTTTTGGTTGCAGGTAAACAAACAAAAAGAAAGTTGGGAAAGGAAGTGTTAACTGATATGGTTGCCCCGGATGTGCAATCTGTTCAGGATGCTGAGGATGTAGACGATGAGACTTATGTCCCGGGGGATGCTGGTGATGAGTTGCCCAGCGAAACAGAGTATTCAAATGCCTCCCAAGAGATGCCTTTGGAGGTGCTGAAGGCTGGTTTGCATGGGGTTAACAGGGCAGTTGAGACTATCGCGGAAGCGATTGCTGCTGATCGAAAAAGTAGAGAGGACCCGGTACAACGAGAACACAGCGGGGAATCAACTTTGGTGACATTTGTGAAACTTGATCCACCAACATTTTCCGGTGCTGAAAATGAAGATCCACAGTGATTTTTGATGATGTGTGGAAATGTTGCCGAGTGATGGAATACACTGATCATCGAGCAGTTGATCTTGCTGCTTTTCGGTTAAAGGGTGATGAAGCTAACAATTGGTATGATGCCAAAATGAGGGAGAGGATGCTTGATGCTGCCCCGTGGACCTGGACTGATTTCCGTGCCGCATTTCTTGAACGATTCTTGCCTGAGAGTGTTAGGGATCAAAAAGCGGTAGAATTTGAACTCCTGAGGCAAGGGGACATGACAGTGGGAGAGTATGAGTCCAAGTTCACAAACCTGTCTAAGTATGCCTTGCATTTGATTCCAGATCAGCGGAGGAAGATCAAAAGGTTCATTGGAGGACTGAAGGGTTATATTTATAACTCATTAGTGGCTATACCATTTAGCTCTTATGTTGAAGCAGTAGACAAAGCTCGGGCAATTGAGATGAAGACTCAATCTGAAAGAGCTGAGGTAAGTGTCAAGAGGATGAGGCAAGATAATACTCAAAACTAACAGAGTTTTACTGCTGGTTCAAGCCAATTTCGTGGGCGTGGGAAGACAGGATTGTGGGTTAACCAACCTAGGGCTCGTTTCAGGGGTAGTCCTAGTTTTAGTGTCCCAAGCTTTGGGGGGAGTTCGATGAGACCTGTAACTAGCCAATTTCAGGGTACTCAAAGTATATAAATGAGGCCCAATAGTTTATGCTTCAGGTGTGGCAAGTTTGGACATATGTCACGGGAATGCCCGGTGGGACAAAATTTGTGTTACATATGTGGGCAGGCTGGGCACATAGCCAAGGAGTGTTCTGTTGGACAATCATCTATGGCATCCAGTGTAGTATCACCACCACCAAGGTCACAGCGGACAGATAGCCAGTCTTCCTTCCGAGGCACGGGAAGTACTAGTCGAGGAGCTGCAAGTAGAGGCAGCAGCTATCAACCTGGCCAGGGACAGGCTAGAGTATTTGGCTTGACTCAGGAGGATGCAAAAGCCTCTAACACTGTTGTGACAGGTATACTGAAAGTTAATTTGTGCCCTGCATTGTGTTTAATTGATACGGGGTGTACGCACTCCTATGTTAACTCTCATTTTGCTAAGTACTTTAAGGAGATACCTGTTAGTCTCGGAAGTCCGTTGGTTGTGTACACGCCTCTTGATGAGCGTGTCTATGTGGATAGAATGTATCGGGGGTGTGATATTTGTGTGATGGACCATCACTTGCCGATAGATTTCTTGTTGCTGCCGATGGCGGACTTTGAAGTGATCTTAGGCATGGATTCGTTGTCTCGGTATGGTGCTCGTGTGGATTGTACTAATAAAAGGGTAAAGTTTCAGCCTGTTGGGGAGGCAGAATTTATTTTTCAGGGGAAGTTTGTTTCTTCTCAACCCCAAATAATTTCTGTTGTGAAAGCAGCTCGAGTAGCACGACAAACCGATTGCTTGTATTTGGCATCAGTACAAAGTGTAGGTGAGCCAAAAATTCCAATTGACCAAGTTCCTGTTGTCAATGAGTTTCTTGATGTTTTCCCCGATGACTTGCCGGGAATACCACCAGAGCGTGAGATTGAATTTGGCATTGAACTAGTGCCGGGGGCAGAACCTGTGTCAATTACACCTTATCGAATGGCCCCTACTGAGTTGCGGGAGCTGAAAACTCAGTTACAGGATTTGTTGGACAAGGGATTTATAAGGCCTAGTGTGTCCCCGTGGGGAGCTCCAGTCCTGTTTGTTAAAAAGAAAGATGGCTCGATGAGAATGTGTGTAGATTATCGGCAATTGAACAAGCTGACTGTGCGAAATAAGTATCCATTGCCCCGAATCGATGATTTATTTGATCAATTGCAGGGGGCAAAGTACTTTTCAAAGACTGATTTGAGGTCAGGTTACCATCAGTTGAGGATTAAGGAGGAAGATGTGCGGATAACAGCTTTCCGGACAAGGTATGGGCACTATGAGTTTTTGGTGATGCCACTCGGACTTACGAATGCACCTGCAGCATTTATGGACTTGATGAATCGGGTGTTCAAGCAATACCTTGACAAGTTTGTGATTGTTTTTATTGACGATGTGTTGGTGTACTCTAAAACTAAAGAGGAGCATGAAGAACATTTGGGAATTGTGTTGCAGATTCTACGGAAAGAGAAATTGTTTGCAAAAATTTCCAAGTGCGAGTTCTGGTTGGAAAGAGTATCATTTCTAGGCCATGTAATATCGGCTAAGGGTATTGAAGTAGACCCGCAGAAGGTGGAGGCAATCGTGAAGTGGCCGAGGCCGACCAATGTAACTGAAGTACGGAGTTTTCTTGGGTTGGCAGGCTATTACCGTCATTTTGTTGAGGGCTTTTCCTCCATTGCTGCACCATTGTGTGGGTTGACCCAAAAGAAGAAACAGTTTGTGTGGACTGATGCTTGTGAGTCTAACTTCCAGTAGCTGAAACATAAGTTAACCACTGTACCAATACTTGCATTGCTAAAGGAGAATGGTGTGTATACTGTTTATTGTGATGCATCAAGGATTGGTTTGGGCTGCGTTTTGATGCAGGATGGCAAAGTGATTGCCTATGCATCCCGAAAACTAAAAAAAGAATGAGGAGAATTACCTGGTGCACGACCTTGAGATGGCAGCAGTGGTCTTTGCTTTGAAAATCTGGAGACATTATTTGTATGGGGAACCTTGTGAGATTTACACGGACCACAAAAATTTGAAGTACATATTGGAGCAACGGGATCTGAACTTAAGACAACGAAGATGGGTAGAGTTGCTCAAGGATTATGATTGTGTTATCAAGTACCATCCCGGTAAAGCTAATGTTGTAGTAGATGCACTGAGTCGAAAATCTGTTGGTAGCTTAGCACATTTCGGTATGGTCAGAAGGCCTGCAGTTGGGGCATGGCATGAATTGTTGGATCAAGGATTGCGTTGCTCGGTTGCTGAATCGGGGGCATTGTTAGCTTACTACCAGGTGCGCCCCATTTTAAATGAAGAGATAGCAAAAGCTCAGGATGACAATGCTGAAACCAAATCATGGAAGGAAAAAGCAAGTCGGGGGGAACTAGCTGGATTTGTGGTATCGGATGATGGTATTCTAAGGTTGGGCACAAGGATGTATGTCCCTGATGTCGGTAATCTTCGTAGCAAACTTTTGAAAGAGGCACATCAGACTCGATATACACTACACCCGGGTTCCACCAAGATGTATCATGATTTGAAAACACATTATTGGTGGAATAACATGAAGCGGGATGTGGCAGATTATGTTGCTAAATGTTTGATATGCCAACAAGTAAAAGGTGAGCATCAAAAACCACCAGGGTTGCTTCAGCCTTTGTCTGTCCCAGAATAGAAGTGGGAAAGAGTTGCTATGGATTTTGTTAGTGGATTGCCCCGCACTACGGGCGGATTTGATTCCATTTGGGTGATTGTTGATAGATTAAGTAAATCTGCTCACTTTTTGCCAGTGAAGACTACTTATAATTTTGCTAAACTAGCTCAAATTTATATTGATGAAGTTGTGAGATTACATGGTGTGCCGGCATCGATAGTTTCTGATCGAGGTCCGCAATTCACATCAAGATTTTGGCGAAGCTTCCAGGAAGCTATGGGAACTCAACTTGATTTGAGTACAGCATTCCACCCTCAAATAGATGGGCAAAGTGAACGGGTGATACAAATTCTGGAGGATAAGTTGCGAGCTTGCGTGCTAAGTTATGGGGATAGTTGGAGTAAGAACCTGTCTTTGGTTGAATTTTCCTATAACAATAGCTACCAGTCTAGTATTGGTATGGCTCCATATGAGGTGTTGTATGGTTGCAGGTGTCGAACACCGATCTGTTGGGATGAAGTTGGGGTCAGAAAATTCCTAGGGCCGGAAGTTGTTGAGCTGACAGCCGAAAAGGTGAAAATAGCCCGTGAAAATCTAGCTGCAACCCAGAGCAGACAAAAGTCCTATGCAGATAATAGAAGACGAGACTTGGAGTTTCCAGTTGGGGATATGGTTTTCCTTAAAATTTCACCCACAAGAGGAGTGCTACGATTCGGAAGAAAAGGGAAATTAAGTCCCCGATATTTGGGTCCATTTGAGGTACTCGAGAAGATTGGACCAGTGGCGTATCGTCTTGCATTGCCACCGAAAATGTCACAAATTCACCCGGTGTTTCATGTCTCGATGTTAAGAAAATATTTGCCAGATCCCTCACATGTCCTTGTACCACAAGATATTCAGTTGGGGGAAGAACTAACATATAAAGCACATCCAATTATGATAGTAGACAGGCAGGCACGTAGACTCCGTAATAAGGAAGTTACTTCTCTGAAGGTTTTGTGGGAAGATGCTTCAGGGCAGGAGGTTACTTGGGAATCCGAAAAAGAGATGTTGGACAAGTACCCACACCTATTTTCAGGTAAATTCGAGGACGAATTTTATAAAGGGGGAGATGATGTGATAACCCGACTAATCGAAGCCTAGTATGATTACTTGATGAGGATGGGCGCTGGGGTGAGAGTTGGCCTCAGTTGGCTAACCAACGGTTTCTGTTGGCTAGCATTGGCTCGGTTTGATTAATTAGTCTGTAATTAGTCTAAATTACGGGTTAGTGTGTGCTGATTGCTTGAGAAAACTGATTGAGGGCTAAGTATGGGGGGTATGTTGGCTTAAGCTGATAGGCTGGAATTTAAGTAGGTGGTGGAGAGGAAAGGGGGCTGCAAGTGGCTGCTGACTGAGCTGCTAGCTTGAGTTTAAGTAGTCAAGCAAGCACCTCAAGCCCCATTTCTGCCCAGAAACGTGATAGGCACTAAGGGAGAAAATACTTGGCCATCTTCAGGGTTCTCTCAAGCAGTAAGCACACAAAGGAAAGGGGTAAGTGATCTGAGTTGGATTTCTTAGTGGTTTTGGTATGAATTGGCCTTGTGGGTGTGCTGTAAGTTTGGACAGTGCACCAATTCGGTTTTGTGGGAAGCCTAAGGCTGTGATGCTATGTGTTTAGGTTGTAAGAGGGTTTCTGGTTGCGTGGGGGTCTTAATTGAGTGATTGGGTGCGCAATTGGCCTTGCGAGAGGCCAATTGGTGCGCTAAAATGCGTAGTTGGCCCTGCTGGTGCACCCTTAGTCCCCTGGTTAGCCTGTTGGTGAGCCTATGGGTGTACCAAAGCACTTTGGCTTGGTGGATGATCCAATTTCCTATTGAGATGGCACCTATGGTGCAATTGAGATGTTGATAATGCCTTGGCTTGAGATGAGTCCGATATTCGGGCTATGCATTCCATGCATTCCATTTGCATCATGACATTACATGAGATGGTATGAGATGTTGAGATGTTGGACCTTGCAGTGCTCCTAGGCTGCTTGGTCAATTAAGATGATGGTGGTGTTGTGCTTGGCACCGTGTGTGGTGGTGGTAGCTAAACTGATATGCCTCGTACGTGGGGCTGTAGGCTAAGAAATAACACTTGTTGGCAAGGCTACCAGACCCGTAGGTAGGCTAGGTACAACTCCACGATAGCTTACCCGTGGGCTGATCACGGTGATTTGAGATGTTGGTTGTTGGATGTAATTTGCTGCTTGTTTGTGTCTATGCTAATGCCTTGTATGTCACCTGCTTATTGAGCCGTGGACTCACCCCCCATTCTTTCCACACCTATGTTTCAGGGCTAGGTGAGTACAAGCAGCTGGTGTGGGCAGGTTCGAGAGGCGTATCTTTGTAGCGATGGGTACATAGCCAGACTTGGTCTCTCTTAGTGTATATGAGCTTGTGAGGGTTGGCTAAAAACTGATACTTGTAGTGCCCCGACTTATTGTATATAACACATAAAATAAGCTGAATGTTGCGTGTATACGTTCGTACTTCATATTGTGATGCCCGCTTGAATAATTGCTGCGCGTTAATTACTGCTGCCCGTCTGGCTAGGTTCTGCCAACAGTTTGGCTTAGGCCTTTGGGTGCCCTCTACTGGTTGCTAGGCTGGCTTGGGTGCCTGGCCGGTCACGTTTGATGGGGCGTGACACTTATGCTTTGCCTTCCTTGGTAGAGCTGAGGTCGTTGGATGCACAGTTGGAGGTGGATGTTATTGGGGCGTTGCTTGCCAGTTTGAGCATCCGGCCGACCTTGCGGGATAAGATCATGGAGTTGCAGTATGGTTATCCTCATTTAGCAGAGTTGCGGGCATAAGGCTCTCGGTGGAGAGAGTTCTAGTTTCTATGTCCGGGAGGATGGTGCTTTGATGACCGGTGATCGGTTGTGTGTTCCGGATGTCGATGATTTGAGGAGAAGGATCATGGATGAAGCGCATAATGCGCCATATGCTGTGCATCCGGGTATCACCAAAATGTACCAGAACTTGAAGAGTCATTATTGGTGGCCCGGGAAGAAGAAGGATGTTGCGGAGTTTGTGGCTCGTTGTATGACTTGTCAGCAGGTGAAAGCCGAGCATCAGGCTCCTGCCGGCAAGTTGAGATCTTTGACTATTCCGCAGTGGAAGTGAGAGCATATCACTATGGACTTTGTGATCGGGTTACAGAGGACCCGGGGTCGACATGATGCCATCTGGGTCATTGTTGACAGGTTGACCAAGTCAGCTCATTTCCTACCGATTCAGCAGACGGATACAATGGATAAGCTGGCGAGGTTATATGTTTCGGGTATTGTCCGTCTACATGGAGTGCCACTATCCATTGTGTCGGACAGGGATCCGAGGTTTACATCCCATTTCTGGAAGAGCTTACAGTCAGCTTTGGGTACTAAGCTGAATTTCTGTACTGCATTCCATCCGCAGACCGATGGGCAGTCGGGGAGGACTATACAGACGCTGGAGGATATGCTTAGAGCATGTGTGCTCAATTTCAGTGGTTCTTAGGATGAGACATTACCGTTAGTTGAGTTTGCCTACAACAACGGGTATCACTCCAGTATCAGTATGGCGCCTTATGAGGCTTTGTATGGGCGGAAGTGTCGTAGTCCGATCTGTTGGGATGAGGAAGGTCTGAGACAGGTGGTTGGTCCAGACCTAGTCCAGGAGACTGTTGATCAGATCGAGGTGGTTAAGCAGTGTATTAGAGCTGCTCAGGATCGGCAAAAGAGTTTTGCTAATAAGCATCATCGGGAGATGGAGTACAGTGTAGGTGACAGAGTTTTCCTCCGTGTTGCTCCCTGGAGAGGTGTTATCCAGTTTGGGAGGAAGGGCAAGTTGAGCCCTCGTTATATTGGTCCTTATGAGATCATGGAGTGGATTGGTCTGCTCGCCTACAGGTTGGCTTTGCCGGAGGAGCTGTCGCGCATACATGATGTATTCAATGTTTCGATGCTGAGGCGTTATCGGTCTGATCCTAGTCATGTTGTATCCCCGACAGAGGTGGAGGTTTCTGAGGATTTGACCTATGTGGAGGAGCCGGTTGAGATTCTAGCTCGGGAGGAGCGACAGTTGAGGAGTCGTGTTATTCCGATGGTTCGGGTTCGGTGGAGCCGTCATTCTCCGAATGAGGCTACTTGGGAGGTTGAGTCCCATATTCGGGAGCAGTATCCCCATTTGTTTTAATGTTTCTATCTTGTAAATTTCGAGGACGAAATTTTAATAAGAGGGGTGGAGTTGTAACGGCCCGAATTTTTGTATTTTAATTTACGGAATTTTCGAAATTTTATTCCAATTTTACCCTCGATAGATTTCCGAGTTTTTGGTTAAGGAAAATAAACTATTTTCTTTGGAAATGTCAATTTCAAGTTGGAATTTTTCATGCTTCAGGTTTCGTTGAAGTTGGAATGTGTTTCGGGGTGAAACACGGGACTTGTTGAGGCTTCAATCGAAACTACGTCGTTTTGGAAAAAAAAAAAACTAAAACAAGTCAGCAGTGGGGTTGACCGCACCCAGCCGAACGACGCGTCGTTCGGGCTGGCGGGTCAAGCCCTAAAAATTTCTTTTCTCCTTCTTTCTTTTTTTTTCTCATTCTTTTTCTTCTCCACGCAGCCGTTACCCCTTACCCCCCACGAACTCCTCTCCCGGATCCTTCTCGCCACAAATCGTGGGTTCAACGGCCTTAACCCCGGATTCCACTCCCTTGATTCCTTATCCTTTCTGTCTCTTCTCCTTTCTCTTTTGTTCTCGAGACTACCATCGTCTCTTCTCTCTTGATTCACCGCCATCGCCGCATCATCATCACCTTCTCCTCTCGTTGCGGTTCAAACCCACGAGTTACTAGATAAGGAAGCAGAGCTCGAGATTTGGACGACAGGGTCGGGACGGAGAACACGGGGACGTCGTGTTACCGTTTGTGGGTAAGTCGTCGTCCTCTTCTCTCGTTCGCTTTTTTCTTTTATTCATCTAGGTTGTGTGTTAATTCGTGTGGGTTTCTTTGGTGGTGGTTGTGGCTGTTGTTGGTGTGTTGATGGCGTGTGTTGGTTGACGGCGGATGGGTGCGGTTGTGGCTGTTCTCGGCTGGGCCTCGGGTCGATGGTCGGCATTTGCGGTGGTGGTGCGAGTAGCAGGTCCAGAGACTCTCGGGATTTTGGTTGTTCGTCGGATCCGGCAGGTTGCTGGGTGGTGTTTCTCGGTAAGGATTGTGGGTCCCTTCTTCCTTTACATTCGTGTTCTGTGAATGTGAGGAATAGTATTGAAATCGGTGGTGTTTATTTTCTTGTTGAAACGTGACAGAGTTTTGTTGGTTGTACTTCAATTCCGGTGAATTTGGCTTTGGGGTTGAGGAGTTGTTTCTCCGGTAAGGATGCTTAAGTCCTACTTCTCCTTTCTCGTGTAGTATGTGATGTTGAGTTTTGGAATTGTATGTGATTTTGAATGAGATCAGATTTATGGCAGAATTTCTATAGCTTGTCTTGAACGTTGAGGATTTTCCGGCGAAGTTGACCGGAACCCGGCGAGCTCGGGAATTATCCGGCGAGGCTCGGGTTTTGTTCCGGCATTCAACGATATTACCTTGATGTATAATTTATGTACACTCATTGAAACGCCCGTGTCCCAATTTATTAGTATAAAATGACTTTAAATATAAAATGACCAAATTGCCCTTATCATTCCCAGGACACAAAAATATAATCAACTGAAACACCGTATCCCAAATTATCCATTAGATTAATTATATCATGTGAAGTGGCCAAATTGCCCTTCTGCCCTGGGATACAATATAATCAAGAAAATCATTAATTATGCAATATATAGACAATACAATATATCAAAAGAGAGTATGCAGCGGAAGACAAATACATAAACAAATATGAATGTAATGCACCCTATGGATCCGACCCGAGGAGGAAAGCACCGCCGCCTGCTGATATGCACCACTGCTCAACGAACAGCTAACCTGTAAAAATCTGTGAGGGGGTGAGACCAACCACTGTCTCACCGCAAACAAATAGACCAATAATATACAATTACAAATCAACTACAAGTACACTGGCATCAGGCAACAGCAACCACAATGCACAAGCAAGACATCATCAGGCTACAAACCATCACTTATCATTACTTATATTATTATCTTTGTTATTAGGTTTAAATATTTTATTAGGGCCCTCTACTGTATGCGTCGAGCTCGGTCCCGTCTCATGAGACAACCAGGGCATAAGCCCAATATAACCAGGCACGAAGCCCAAACATATCCATAGAGAGAGAGATAGATAGAGAGAAAGAGGGAGGTAGAAAGGGGGAGATAGAAAGAGGGAGGTAGAACCGGTCATAACAGACCCATATGCTAAACCGCATATACCATGCTTAACCGCATGAAATCCCGAGGGGTAACACTTCCCGCTCGAACCAACCGGTCAACAGCCCCACAGTAGAATTATTATAGTATGTTATTCTCAATTATCTTTTAAGAGTTGTACCATACGTTATTATCAAATCGGGTTGTGTGGATTTAACATATTATTCCCAAATCCAGGCCTCCAGCCCACAGTCCACCACACAAACCACACAACCATATATCACGTTATTTAACACACAAAATAAGTCATGCTGGACAGGCATATTATATCACACTAGTACACAGTTCACATAATCATGCACACTGCATCAGAGGTATCATCAATAAGATACAAGGTGTAAGCAAGAACATCCACAAAGCAGGCAAGCGTGCATACAACATTCAAGACCAAACAAATAATACCACTTATATACCAAGACAATTAACCGAGCATTGTAGGCAGTAATGCATACAAAGGTTTATAAGTCCTCACCTGGACTAGAAGGATGGCTTTGAAAGCCGACACTCGTTCAGCTACTCCCCAAGGATACTCAATGCCTAAACACATGATCACATGAATCACTTAGACATTCATTCCGAAGACAAAGAGATGTGCTTGGTTATATAAATTTATCGACCACAATCCCCAACCTGACATGGAACATTAGTCGAACTAGGGACTAGGCCCACTATCTTAGTGAAACCAACGATCCACCTACGAATCAATTTAATCAAGTTCAAAAGAAGCTGCAAGTGTATGAGTCACGAATGTATATAGAAACCAATGCACAGAAACCAAGATTTAATAGTGTAAAATTCCGTGATAAATTCATTAACCGTGATTAAATCTTTTAAAAAAAAATATGGCCTTACTTAACTAACTATCCTCAAAAAGAATTATAGGCTGCCGATCAATTGCTAGAGCCTGACAAAGACCTAGCATGTGCATAAAAGCAAAGGTTTAATAACCACGAACAACGAATTCAAGGAATTCAAAACCCATGTAATAAAAATCATTCAAAGAAACCAGTATCCTTCACTGTCAAAAATCCTTTCTCAGAAAACCAATTTTCAGGAGGAAAACCTCATGGTATGTCCACTTCATTGTAATAAAGCTTTGACTATAATCTCGCACTGAAAACAAACTATGAAGTTAATATCAATATTGCCAGAACGTGTTCATACCCCCAACATGTCCATTTGGAGAAAATAATAGTTTAAGAGAAAACGAATTCTTCTGTAATGAGCTAATGTGAAATTCGTATGCATCTGCAGAATTAATCTTCAAAACACCAACATTTAATCCATATGTTCCATTACCATCAAAGACTCTCTCGTCATACATGTATATTTATATATATGCATTTTCTTATAATTAGAACCCAACGAGTAAAAACCCAGAATAAATTCCAGCAAGCATTTTAGGCTCAAAAACACCCATTTGAACATTTTACTTTATACAACACTCACAACAGTGAATAGCCAGTCAAATAGAAATAAGGTTCCCAGAAATTTTACCCGACAAAGGGCTCAGCCCGAACCCAGAAGCGTAGAGCCGAGAAAAAGAGAGATGGGGAAGGAAGAGGCTCACCAGACGATAGTAACAGCACACGTTGCACCAAAACCCGACCCAACAACACTGGACCACCAGAACAAACTCGCCTCCTCCTTGTAAACAACCAAACAGATTCCGGCCAGTAGGTTCGAACCCAGCGAAAACCAACACCAACCAAGCACGGAACGAACCCAGCTCGCCCGTCTACAATCCAGCAACAGAAAACCCGATTGGGTTAGTTTCCACACGCATCAAAAACGAAGGAAGAAGAAAAGGGAAAGAGGGATAGAGAGTCGGCAACAATACGTACCAGACGACGACGGCACAAGCTCAGCTTGTCCGCTGCCTCGTTTTCTCCATCAACAACCCGAGGTAACTCGCCTCGGCCACCACGCTCGACCACACAACAATCCACTGGCCGGAGTAAATAGAGGCTCGAGTCACGCGCAAACGACCTCCGTTGCACACTGTCCTCGCTCGTACTCGCACGTGCAGCTGCGATTGTGGAGGAAGATGGGGAGAAAGACGAGGCGGCTTAACTCAGAAGAAGAGAGCGAGAGAAATGCGAGGGATGGGAGTGAATCGGGAAAAGAGAAGGAAGAGAAAAGAAAAAAGAAAAAAGAAATGATGAGGAGTTTTTGGGGTAGACGATTTTGGGTAATCGTTGGGGAAAAACTGGGAGTGGAAGAGAGAGTGGAGAGAAAATCCGGTGGAAGAAGGTGGGCGGCGAAAGAGAAAGGAGAGAGAGCGAGAAGGAAAAAGAAAAGGGGAAGGTTAGGGTTTTGACCCACCTAAGCCAAAACGACGTCGTTTCGTTTTGGCTTAGGCGCGGTCAACTCGCCTAACCAGTCAACGTTTTTTTTTTTTCACCTTTCCCCAAACGACGTAGTTTTGACCCAAACTACGTTAAACTCCACGATACACCTTAAACACGTTTTATTTCCAGTGAAACCCGAACAACGGACAAATCCAACTTAAAATTAACATTTTCATTTGAAAATAATTTATTTTTTTCCAAGACCAAAAATCCCAGGAATTCCATAAGGGTAAAATTAGAATTAAAATTTCAAAAATTCCGAAAATCCGTAGAAATTAAATACAGAGAATTCGGGGCGTTACAGTTCTACCCCACTTAACAAAATTTCGTCCTCGAAATTTACAGAACATGTCAAGCAGCCAAGTGCTTAACTGACACAAACAAATGTAACCCGGTATCAAAATACCGTTGGCCACAACTACCAAGTAGAACCATCATGGCCATCAATCATAATTTCAAGCAAGAACTCCAATACCAAGTCAATCACCGACTTTAGTCAACATGATCAAAGAGTATGAGAATAAAGCACTAACCCAAGAGTCTTATCCAATCAGAACCACCATCGATAATAATATCCAACTCCATAAATTATTTCTTTTATCATCACTCAACCACATGTATCCAAACTTTTGACCCATTAAGCATATCTTAAGATAACAGAACCTAAAATTGTTACCTATGTAACAAGATCATCACCCCCATTGTGAATACCTCGAGACCAAAAATCCATAAATAATCTCATGATCTGAACCTCAAGTAAATATCTTTTTCCCACAGCTGATCTACCACAATTGTATAATTCTCGAATCATACCTCAGGCACTAGAACCAGATCATTACCGATATATCATAGTTATAATACTATATCTTGAATTCCTCAAGACCCAACATCCTTGTCTAACTCATTCTTATAAGTCTATCGCCCAAGTTAATATGAACATCAAAGTTTCTTTAATGAAGAACTTAAAACACCACTGTATCTCTTGTCACACAATTACTTAACTAGCGACAATTTCTCAATTCCCGAGATCATCTCAAAATCAAACCTCAATATGAACATACTACCAGCATCCTCATTTAGCACATGAATTATAACCTCTACCAAGATCCACGATCAAAACCTTTTTATCACAATCACCATCAATATCTCAAATCCCAACCAAAATAAAAACCTCAAGTACATTAATTTAACTTTCCCCCGGATATACTACTAGATTAACCTCAAATTAAGCATAATTGACAAATAACTCTCCAAATATACCATTAAATCAAACTCAAATTTAATCAACAATTATCAGCTCGAACTCCAAACAAAATTTAACCATATAATAATTCACCAGTAAATTCAAGTCCTTAAACTCAGATAATCAAACCGCAAATAACATGATCACAAAGATTTCAAGAATCATATCGATAAGCATCATATCAGATCATCTCTTAACAGATAACATCAAAATGCAAACCGATGGTTCTTACTTGTATTGGCCAGT
>JAKUCV010002470.1:145218-179756 GCA_028386065.3 Turnera subulata | reverse complement strand
ATCAAACTCAAATTTAATCAACAATTATCAGCTCGAACTCCAAACAAAATTTAACCATATAATAATTCACCAGTAAATTCAAGTCCTTAAACTCAGATAATCAAACCGCAAATAACATGATCACAAAGATTTCAAGAATCATATCGATAAGCATCATATCAGATCATCTCTTAACAGATAACATCAAAATGCAAACCGATGGTTCTTACTTGTATTGGCCAGTACCATTTCCAGAACTATCAGACATATTACCGTAGGAAAACACCTTCCGGCAACAACAGAATGAGAAGCAACAACAGCGTACTCACACCGTCAAGAAACGTACGCAAAGAATCAAGAGTCTACACAGACTCTGATAAAGCAGTGGATATTCCACAAAACAAACTTTGCTACAGCTTAAGCTGTAAAGGCAAGCATGTCATTTCCACGACAGTACCGGGTCATTCCGACCCTCAGCAGGTGCGTGTCCTCCACCGGATCGATAGACAACTCGCTATATGCATGCATAACACAAATGCAACAACTGACACAAAAAGGAGCAGACATATGTACATAACATCACAAAATATATCAACACATTCCCAAAGATCTACTGCCTGCTCCGCTACCAACTGAAACGCCCGTGTCCCAATTTATTAGTATAAAATGACTTTAAATATAAAATGACCAAATTGCCCTTATCATTCCCGGGACATGAAAATATAATCAACTGAAACACCGTATCCCAAATTATCCATTAGATTAATTATATCATGTGAAGTGGCCAAATTGCCCTTCTGCCCCGGGATACAATATAATCAAGAAAATCATTAATTATGCAATATATAGACAATACAATATATCAAAAGAGAGTATGCAGCGGAAGACAAATACATAAACAAATATGAATGTAATGCACCCTATGGATCCGACCCGAGGAGGAAAGCACCGCCACCTGCTGATATGCACCACTGCTCAACGAACAGCTAACCTGTAAAAATCTGTGAGGGGGTGAGACCAACCACTGTCTCACCGCAAACAAATAAACCAATAATATACAATTACAAATCAACTACAAGTACACCGGCATCAGGCAACAGCAACCACAATGCACAAGCAAGACATCATCAGGCTACAAACCATCACTTATCATTACTTATATTATTATCTTTGTTATTAGGTTTAAATATTTTATTAGGGCCCTCTACTGTATGCGTCGAGCTCGGTCCCGTCTCATGAGACAACCAGGGCATAAGCCCAATATAACCAGGCACGAAGCCCAAACATATTTATAGAGAGAGAGATAGACAGAGAGAAAGAGGGAGGTAGAAAGGGGGAGATAGAAAGAGGGAGGTAGAACCGGTCATAACAGACCCATATGCTAAACCGCATATACCATGCTTAACCGCATGAAATCCCGAGGGGTAACACTTCCCGCTCGAACCAACCAGTCAACAGCCCCACAGTAGAATTATTATAGTATGTTATTCTCAATTATCCTTTAAGAGTTGTACCATACGTTATTATCAAATCGGGTTGTGTGGATTTAACATATTATTCTCAAATCCGGGCCTCCAGCCCACAGTCCACCACACAAACCACACAACCATATATCACGTTATTTAACACACAAAATAAGTCATGCTGGACAGGCATATTATATCACACTGGTACGTAGTTCACATAATCATGCACACTGCATCAGAGGTATCATTAATAAGATACAAGGTGTAAGCAAGAACATCCACAAAGCAGGCAAGCGTGCATACAACATTCAAGACCAAACAAATAGTACCACTTATATACCAAGACAATTAACCGAGCATTGTAGGCAGTAATGCATACAAAGGTTTATAAGTCCTCACCTGGACTAGAAGGATGGCTTTGAAAGCCGACACTCGTTCAGCTACTCCCCAAGGATACTCAATGCCTAAACACATGATCACATGAATCACTTAGACATTCATTCCGAAGACAAAGAGATGTGCTTGGTTATATAAATTTATCGACCACAATCCCCAACCCGACATGGAACATTAGCCGAACTAGGGACTAGGCCCACTATCTTAGTGAAACCAACGATCCACCTACGAATCAATTTAATCAAGTTCAAAAGAAGCTGCAAGTGTATGAGTCACGAATGTATATAGAAACCAATGCGCAGAAACCAAGATTTAATAATGTAAAATTCCGTGATAAATTCATTAACCGTGGTTAAATTTTTTAAAAGAAAATATGGCCTTACTTAACCAACTATCCTAAAAAAGAATTATAGGCTGTCGATCAACTGCTAGAGCCTGACAAAGACCTAGCATGTGCATAAAAGCAAAGGTTTAATAACCACGAACAACGAATTCAAGAAATTCAAAACCCATGTAATAAAAATCATTCAAAGAAACCAGTATCCTTCACTGTCCAAAAATCCTTTCTTAGAAAACCAAGTTTTAGGAGGAAAACCTCATGGTAAGTCCACTTCATTGTAATAAAGCTTTGACTATAATCTCGCACTGAAAACAAACTATGAAGTTAATATCAATATTGCCAGAACGTGTTCATACCCCCAACATGTCCATTTGGAGAAAATAATAGTTTAAGAGAAAACAAATTCTTCTGTAATGAGCTAATGTGAAATTCGTATGCATCTGCAGAATTAATCTTCAAAACACCAACTTTTAATCCATATGTTCCATTACCATCAAAGACTCTCTCGTCATACATGTATATTTATATATATGCATTTCCTTATAATTAGAACCCAACAAGTAAAAACCCAAAATAAATTCCAGCAAGCATTTTAGGCTAAAAAACACCCAATTGAACATTTTACTTGATACAACACTCACAACAGTGAATAGCCAGTTAAATAGAAATAAGGTACCCAGAAATTTTACCCGACAAATGGCTCAGCCCAAACCCAGAAGCGTAGAGCCGAGAAAAAGAGAGATGGGGAAGGAAGAGGCTCACCAGACGATAGTAACAGCACACGTTGCACCAGAACCCGGCCCAACAACACCGGACCACCAGAACAAACTCGCCTCCTCCTTGTAAACAACCAAACAGATTCCGGCCAGTAGGTTCGAACCCAGCGAAAACCAACACCAACCAAGCATGGAACGAACCCAGCTCGCCCGTCCACAATCCAGCAACAGAAAATCCGATTGGGTTAGTTTCCGCACGCATCAAAAACGAAGGAAGAAGAAAAGAGAAAGAGGGATAGAGAGTCGGCAACAATACGTACCAGACGACGACGGCACAAGCTCAGCTTGTCCGCTGCCTCGTTTTCTCCATCAACAACCCGAGGTAACTCGCCTCGGCCACCACGCTCGACCACACAACAATCCACTGGCCGGAGCAAATAGAGGCTCGAGTCACGCGCAAACGACCTCCGTCGCACACTGCCCTCGCTCGTACTCGCACGTGCAGCTGCGATTGTGGAGGAAGATGGGGAGAAAGACGAGGCGGCTTGACTCAGAAGGCAAGAGCAAGAGAAATGCGAGGGATGGGAGTGAATCGGGAAAAGAGAAGGAAGAGAAAAGAAAAAAGAAAAAAGAAATGATGAGGAGTTTTTGGGGTAGACGATTTTGGGTAATCGTTGGGGAAAAACTGGAGTGGAAGAGAGAGTGGAGAGAAAATCCGGAGGAAGAAGGTGGGCGGCGAAAGAGAAAGGAGAGAGAGCGAGAAGGAAAAAGAAAAGGGAAAGGTTAGGGTTTTGACCCACCTAAGCCGAAACGACGTCGTTTCGTTTTGGCTTAGGCGCGGTCAACTCGCCTAACCAGTCAACGTTTTTTTTTTTTTCACCTTTCCCCAAACGACGTAGTTTTGATCCAAACTACGTTAAACTCCACGATACACCTTAAACACGTTTTATTTCCAGTGAAACCTGAACAACGGACAAATCCAACTTAAAATTAACATTTTCAATTGAAAATAATTTATTTTTTTCCAAGACCAAAAATCCCAGGAATTCCATAAGGGTAAAATTAGAATTAAAATTTCAAAAATTTCGAAAATCCGTAGAAATTAAATACAGAGAATTCGGGGCGTTACACTCATGGCATGTATTATTTATTCTGAATTGGGTTGTACTGATTGTATTTTATATAGTAGAAACCGAGAGCGGAAAGCGAGTAGCTTGTGACCGGTTTGTCCGACGCTGGTAGAACCTTTAGGACGGTAACTCGGGCTCGGGTAAAACCCTTAAATGGAAATTAGTCTAAATCGGGTCAGGCCCGGTAATGTAATTTTATGACTTAATTTGATAACCTTTGGACTTGGGTAACGGGCTTTAAGCCCAACATCATTATGGGCTTTAGGCCCGGGATTCGGTTTTGGACTTAGATGGGCTTTAGGCCCGGGAACTCGTTAAGGACATAATGAATGGGCCATAGGGCCCATTCATTATTTATGTACTTAGTTGGGCTTAAGCCCAGAGCACTTTAGGTCCCAATCTCTTTGGAGTTATCTTTTTGGGCTTAGACCTTGAAATTTCTTAACCGGGCAGATTGGGTCAACTTCTATTCAGTTGAGCATATAAATATCATGCATGCACAGTTTATTGTAATTGTTTTGTAATTATTGTGTGTGCCGGCATTCAGGCACGGGTAATACCTCGGGAGCTGGAGGATCTGTTTTGGGGAAAGCTCCACAGGATAATCGTCGTTGAGGTGACTTTATGAGTCTTTTTATGTTTGTATGCATGTGCTTGTTAGATTAGTCTGTTTGAGTTGCATGCCTTGTTTGCTGACATGCTGTGATCTGTATTATGTGCCTATGTGTTACTAGTTGCCTAATGAGCATGACTCTTAAATTGTTATGAAATATAACATGTGGAGTGATTTTAGGTGATCTGTGTGATGTACTGTGGGTTGGAAACCCGGATGTTTGATTGAGATAATAATTCACACAACCCTGTTAAATGACAACTCTTGGTACACATGAACTTATAAGTATGAATAAGAATAATGTACAGTAGAAGACAGACTACTCACATAATCGCCACCGTTGTTTTTCAGACTCTTAGTTAGCGTGCAGTCTCTTTCTTCCCTTCCAGAGTACGGACGTGGATATCCCAGCAGGTAGCTGTGCTTCATCTCCCGGTTGGATCCATAGAGTCGACATGCATATCATTTTACTTCTCTTGTTTTTACTTTGTTTATTTCTTCCGCTGCATTGGATTCTATTGAGATGTCATTATTGATTTTGATTACTTTATCGGCGGGTTGCCGGGATTTGTTACCTGATGGTGTTTCGGCTGAATGCCGGGTTGACTTATGGCTGATAAGACGGTTTTCTCTTGTTCTTTATGACATCTCGCTTACTAAGATTTTCAGATAATGTTTGGGTATTGGATTTCATGTTCCGGGTTTCAGGGCATTTTGGTAATTTTCTTTGATTAAGTATTTTATTTGTAAAATTGGGACACGGGCATTTCAGTTAAGCCATTCGAATGTTGCATCTCTGAGTGAGAACGGGAATACCCTCATATACAGCTGCTCCTTGGTCATCCCGGCTATGTTTACAGTGCTACACACCCGCAAAAAATTCTGCAAGTGTGAATTCGGATCTTCTGAGGGTAAGCCTCCAAATGTGCACCTCTCCAACATGCTGAGCAGGTTTGTTTTGATTTCATAGGGGGCGTCTACATCTAGGATGTTGTCGACAGCAAGGGAATCAATTATAAGATTGGTTCTTGCAGGCGCTCTCAACCTATACTGCATCCATTTGCTTTCGCTCACAGGTGCCTCCCATGGCTCTCATCTTCCTGGTGCTTTCGCATAGGTCAAACTCAGGGGACGAAGAATGGTGTTGAGGCTAATTCCTCAATTAATTTCTAGCCCTGTCACAAGCTAAAAAAACTAAGAGTTTGTTGTTGTTGTTCTAGTAGCTATGGTTTCTCCTTTCGGTCCTTCACCTAGCTACCTGTGTTCATGCATGGGTTTGATCAGAACCTAAACATGGAGAAAGCTCTCAACAACTAAAGCAAGAAATATGGTTAAGAACATGAGCAATTTTATTTCGCAAAAACCAGATACATGCTTCCCCCTTCAACCTAAGAAGGGGTTGTTTAGTTCACAATCAAAGTTACAGAATCAATGGAAGAATGGATTGGCATAGTGTTTTTTGAACAATCTGGAGGTTAGGGACAACACGGTTACTGCCTAGAAGGCTGCAGAACCGTGTTTTCCCTTGGACCCTTGGTGTTTCTGGGTCCCACCTCTGTTCTAAAGAACTCTGCAACTAAGGGGTTTTTTTGGGTGTTGATGTCCCCCTTCTCTTCTTCTCTTCCCCCTTTTTGTAGGTGCATCTCCCTTCTTTTCCTCCTCCCAACTTGCTGGAGAGCATGGGTGTTTAGGCAAGTTGGCTCGTCAGTTCTCCAGCGTGCTCGTCAGTTCTCCAGCGTGCTCGTCAGCTCCTCCATCGTGTGTGTCACGATAAGAGCCATGGGGAGCGTGATGATATGGTGCAATTCGCTGGTCTGCAGCTTTTGAGGAATAATTGGAGGGAATAATGGACTTTTGAGTGGGCAATCCTCTGGCATTCCTCTAGGTATTAAATTATCATTCCCTCCTGCCAAAAGGTCTTCTGAAAAACTCAGGATGTGCTTTGCAGGCTCCTTGTGCGGGATTAGTGAGTGGTGCAATTTAATATTGTTTCTGCAAACATGGGTTTCAGCAGGTCATACAGGCTGATGCTGTGCCTGGGTCTGTTGCAGTTCTTCTTCCACTTTCCCTTCAATTGATTTCTGCTTCTTCTGCCGATGATGAGGTGTCATGAGGACTTCTTGGATCAAAGTTAAGGAAACGATCTTCAGTGGAAATCTTATGAATTGAAGGTGGTTTGAGGCTTTCAATTGAATTCTCGATGAACAACAGCCTCAGGGACAGGCTCAAGGGTTCTGCAAAAGGTTCATGTTGTGGCTGATGTTGTATCTTCACATTCTTCAATGAATCCTCTTAGATTGATTGAAATGCACCTGAAATCGCTAATCATACAGTAAGGGATGGAAATTGGAGGAATACAGTGGAATAATGCATAGGAGGCATATAATCATAATGAATTTAAAACAATTCGCGTCCAAAATTATGCCCTAAAATATGCATATTTCACATGCATCAGGCACCCTCAACAAAGAAGACACTAGTCGGGGAAGGCATCTTTATCTCGTGTTTTTCTGAATCTTTCTGTTTTCCACCACATAACTCTCCTCCCTTCTTATACTCTGAGCTTAGAAAGCAAGAAGTCTGTTTTTCAAACGTGGATCCTTTTTCTGTCTCTGTAAAGATCCAAGGGAAATTTCGGTGATTAGAAATGCCGATTTTTTTTTTTACAAAACTCCAAAACTTTTTCAATCTTCAAGGATTTGCTTTTTGAAAAAGTTTGCTGTCACATTAATAATTGTTCAATTACTCTGATTTTTCTATCATCAATTATGAGTGACACACAGTAATTTAAAACTGGTACACAACAGCTTGAAACTGGCATATAACAGTCTGAAGTTGGCAAATAATTTTTCCTAAGTTATTAAATACATGGTTTGCATAGCCCGAAGCTGGCACCATCTAGAAGTTGGCTGAAGGATTTATTGTTGGGCATGATCAGTTGGGCCATCCCAAATCAATAATGACGCGTGGAACTATTGAAAATTCATTTAGTCGTTCATTGAAAAATCAAAAAAAAAATTCAACCAATATATTTTCCATATGCTTGCTTGCTCACAAGAGAAATTAATTATTCGGCCTGCATATGATAAGATTGGCCTAGAATCACCAACATTTTTTTTTGGAAAGAATTCAGGGAGATATTTGCGGACCTATACATCCGCTATGTGGACCATTTAGGTATTTTATGGTTTTAATCAATGCATCGGCCAGATGGTCCTACGTGTGCTCATTGTCCTCATGCAATTTGGCATTTGCGCTTATTATCACAGTTAAGCATATTGCGAGCACACTTCCCTAATCATGCTATTAAGACTATACGTCTTGATAATGCTGGTGAATTCAATTCTAATATGTCATTTGGATTTATGGTTGAACATCCTACAGTTTATGTTCACACAAAAAAGGGTCTAGTAGAATTGTTTATGAAACTTTTCCAATTAATTGTAAGGTCATTATTGATGAGATGCAAACTCCTCATTATTGCTTGGGGACATGCTATTTTGCATTTAGCAAACATTATGTGCATCAAGCCAACAAATTATCATAAGCTCTCTCTCATTCAATTGGTTCATGGAAATGAACCTAATATCTTCGACCATTGATTGTGTAGTATCTGTGCTAATTGCTCCACCGCAACATAGCGAAATTGGTCCTTAAAGAAGAATGGGAATATATGTTGGGCATGAATCTCCATTACTTACAAAACAATTGAAACCATTGACTGGAGATTTTTTTTACAGCAAGATTTACTTATTGTTAATTTAATGAAAATGTTGACCCAACATCAGGGGGGAGAAAATAAGCAGCTGGATTAAGAGATCATTGAAATGATATATCAATATTTAGTTTTTGATCTTCAGAAAAATCAGTGTGAACCTGAAGTTCTAAAGGTGATTCATTTGCAAAATTTGATAAATCAATTGCCAGACACATTTATTAATCTAAATAGAGTGACCAAATCTTATATACCAGCTGCAGGTGCTCATATTCAAATTAATGTTCCTGAACAATAATCAAAGAATGCAAATGAATCTAAAGCACGCCAGAAGCATGGAAGACTACTCGGTTCCATAGATAAAAAATTCTCGACAAAGGAAAGGAGCAAAAATACAAGATGGCCCCAGCGAGAAAATAAAATCTCTAGTAGAGGTTCAAATTGAAAATCCTCAAGAAGAGGAAAAACCTCCAGAAGAAGTTCCTAAGGCAATTGATAAAGTTCCCGAAGTAACTCAGGTACCTGAAATAAATGAAAATGACGAGAACTCTATCAATTATACTGTACCAGGAGCAAGATGGAACTGATGTGAAATAATCGTCAACGGATATTTTGCATATAATACAACACTAAATGTTATGGAAGAAAATGAGTATCGTGAACCTACATCTATTGACAAATCTAGGCGCAACAATGACTGGCCAAAGTGAAAAAATGCAATTAAGGCTGAGTTAGACTCGTTTATGAAGTGAGAAGTTTATGGGCCTATAGTCCCTACACCTGATGGTGTAAAATCGGTCGGCTATAAATGGGTATTTGTGTAAAAATAAATTGAAATAGTGAGATATAAAGCACGGTTTTTAGCACAAGGTTTGACCTAACGACCCGGTATTAATTGTGAGGAGACATACTCCCCTGTGGTGGATGCAATTACTTTTGGTATTTGATAAGTCTGACAGTACATAAAAAATTACAAACGCATCTAAAAGATGCTATTACAGCCTATTTCTATGGATCTATAAGTCATGACATATACATGAGAATCCCTGAAGGATTCATGTTGCCTGAAGCAACCAATTCCCGGGATATATACTAAATTAAATTACAACGGTCTTTACATGGTTTGGAACCAATTTGGGTATGCATAGTGTAATTATTCTTCCATATATGTTTGTGTTTTATTTAATCAGTACACGTGTGAATAGATTATTATTGCTATTTATGTTGATGATTTAGATACTGATGTAATATTTTCATCTATATGTGAAGTTTTATTATTTTTATTTGTGATTTAATATTATTGGAACTCCTGAAGAAGTTTCCAAAGCCGTACGCGCTATATAAATATTTTAAAAAATAAAAAAATTGAGATGAAAAATCTCGAAAAAATTAGATTGATCCTGAAGTACTATATCGTAGTGCAATTTATCTTGCTAGTAATTTAAAGCCTGAAGCTTTTGTCATAAACTTATTAGCAAGAAATAACTTTGCTTCAACATATAAATGTTGAAATATATAAATATATATTTCGTTATCCTCGAGATATAATGGACGTTGAATCATTTTAACCTTGTGAGTCCAAAAAGAACGTAGTTAGTTTTTACAGATGCAGGTCATTTATTTGATCCACATAAGGTAGGCGGACACATGGCGACCACAAAACAAGATAGCGAGGAAGATGTTCCAACGACAAATGATGAAGATAATGCTGCCTGCATTATTGAAGGAGGGATACATCAAAGACGATCGGACAAAGCATATATCACCAAAGGTGATATTTATGTCAACAGATTCATTCAAGTGACAACTTAACGGATTTATTTACAAAATCATTTCCTACTTCAACTTTTGGAAAGATGACAAAGAAGATTAGTTTATGGCGACTTCAAGACATCAAGGAAGGCCAAAATGATACACACTGCACTCTTTTTCTTTCACCAAGCTTTTATCCCACTGGGTTTTTCTTGGTAAAGTTTTTAACGAGACAGTTTTTCCTAAGCGTATTCTATCCAAAAGTTGTAAATAAATTATGGTGAATGACATTCACGGTACAATGACATTCAAGGGGTAGTGTTGTAAATAAATTATGGTGAATGTCATTGTTACCATCGAGTAAAACTTATTTTTAGCGTGCCCAAATTTACCTCGGTAAATATTTTACCCCTACACCTATTATCCAATCGGATTCATCTCTTTGACCATTTACCCTCTATAATTCCAATTGGCCTAATCTTAATGCCATTTTCCTTTCCCTGATATTCTTTTGATTTTATCTTATTAAATTAATCATACTCATTTATTTTTATCCTCCCATTCTCACATATAAATACCCCCTTCATTCATACACATTTATACTTTGGATATCCTACCATAAACTTCACTCTCTTTTTATTTCTGTACATTGTTCTTCCTAAACACTCCCATTTAAGTTTATTATTCTCTATTTTTATATTTCCATTGAAATTATATTAATTCTGTCAAGATAATATTATTACCTTATCAATATTGTATTATCCTATAAAAAGAAGTGAATTCCATCATCAATTTTATAACATCATCCAAATATTGGCAATTTATTTCCAAACCAACCAACGCCATGGGCGTCGTCCCCTTTTACTTTTTGGTCCAATAAAAGAAAGCCTTCCAATAAATAATATTAGTAATGCAGCATCAGCATCAGCATCAGCATCACGACGTCGTCAAACCAGCATCATCGTCCATCAATTTTGGAAAAAAAGTCTGTTTTAATTATGTGAACAAATTAGTTATTTTTGGAATAAGGTTTGTTTGTAGGTATTTATGTTCTCATTTCTCTACTCTTAACCCCAAACAAGAAAGTAGAAAACCCTCCTGTTCTGTTATCTGGCCAGTGACGGACTATAGGGTTTCATTTCATTTCATTTCATCTATCTTTGGGCTTAATAATTACTTTTTGATTTGTAGTCAGTAGTTAGTTTAGTTATTAGGGGGTAGGGTAGGGGGTTGGGGGCTAAAGAATTTTTGATTGAAGGCGGGGGCGGTGGGAAAAAGATGTCATCGACGAAGCTGCTGTCGTGGTCGGTGAGACGAAGCCTGAAACACAGATTCAGCATCTCCTCCTCCGGCTCCGGCACCGGCACCGGCACGAGTAGCCCTCTACTAATGCAGACTGCATCTTTTACCACCACGGAGGGGCACCGCCCCACCATTGTTCACAAGCGCAGCCTCGATATTCTTCATGATCCCTGGTTCAACAAGGTCTCCCCCCCTCCTTTCTTCTTCTGCTTCTTCTTCTTCTTCTTCTTCTTCTTCTTCTTCTTCGCCTCCTCTTTTCTTTTTCTTTTTAATTTAAATTTTTAATTTGTGTGTGTGTGGACCCAGGGCACCGCATTTTCAATGACGGAACGAGATCGTCTGGATCTCCGGGGACTCCTTCCTCCCAATGTCATGTCTTCCGAGCAGCAGATCCAACGCTTCAGTTAGTATCCATCTTTCTCTCTCTCTCTCTCTCTCTCTCTGTGTGTGTGTGTGTGTGTGTGTGTGTATTTGTGGAAATTATATGACATCCTCAAAATCGACTCACAGTGGCCGACTTGAAGAGGCTTGAACAACAAGCCCGTGATGGACCCTCTGATCCCTATGCTCTCGCCAAGTGGCGTATTCTTAACCGTTTGCATGATCGCAATGAGACCATGTACTACAAAGTCAGTCAGTTCCCTCCTCTTCCTCACTTCCCCTCTCCCCCCCCTACTCTTCTCTATTCTTTATTCATTTATTTATTTAAACACCTTTTGTTCCTCTCAATTCCTCAGGTCCTAATTGCTAATATTGAAGAATATGCACCCATTGTGTACACCCCAACCGTCGGCCTTGTTTGCCAAAATTACAGTGGCTTATTTAGAAGGCCCAGAGGCATGTACTTCAGTGCTCAGGACCGTGGAGAGATGATGTCCATGGTTTATAATTGGCCAGCTGAGCAGGTCATCCCTTTCCCATGCCTGCCTTCTCACCTCTCCTCTTAACCTTACGTCTTCTTTGTTCAATTCTACCGTTTTTTTTTTCTAAAAAAAAAAAAGGAAAAACTATTCTCTGATAGCTTCAATGTTATGATTTCAGGTATAAATAAGCATATAAAATTATTTTCTCAGTCTCAAATTTTTTGTTATTCTGTTCTTATTTCTCATTTCTCACCACTACAGGTTGACATGATTGTTGTCACCGACGGAAGCAGGATACTGGGTCTTGGAGATCTTGGAGTTCAGGGAATTGGAATTACTATTGGGAAGCTTGATTTATACGTTGCTGCTGCCGGGATCAATCCCCAAAGAGTATGTTCTTACTTCTNCACCCCCCCCTCTTTGTTTTTTGAATTTTAAATACTCTTGATTGAAACTGTGGTTTCCATGCCTCTTTCAAGTCCTAGCGTTGCCAATGCTCGACGCAGAAGGATTCCTACTGTCGTTGCTGTTTACCTGCTAATCTTTTGGTTCTAACTTCTAGTGATTCATCTTTGGATGAGCAACCTGAAGTGATAAATTCTTGCTCCAGTTTCCCAATCCTTAGTTATTAGCTTATGCATACGGTAAATATTGTCAATCAGTTTACTCTAGTTGCACATACTGCATTAACACTCAATCTCCCTTCATCCATAACATCGTTCTCTTGCTGGTGGTGAAACTAGACTAGGCTTTTGAATGAGTTATAGTAAGAGAGAGAAAAAAAAAAAAAAACAAGAGGGAAAAGAGGAAGACTCTTTGTATGGGGAATGAAAAAATGGTCAAGGAAATTTTCTTCTGCTAGCATCCTGCGTTGCCCATAATGTGATTCCAGTAAGACTCTTTTCTTATTGCATTTTCTTCACAAGTAGATATTGAAAGTTAACCACTTTAACCATGTTTTAGGTGCTTCCTGTCATGATTGATGTTGGGACCAACAATGAAAAGTTGCTCAAAGACCCTTTATGTAAGTGACTCTTCTGTTCAATCCTTGTGAAGAAATCATATTATACTTAATAATGAGCGGCTTTTTCCCTCTACCAGAGATTTTTTTTCTCAAACGAAATAAATAATGGCTCTATGAGAGAGGAAGCTTGCTTTATTGATTCTGGTGAAGCGAAAACATAACTTTATGTTTGAAGTAGGCTCATTTTTTCACTCTCAGCATCTTATGGTTGTGTTCTTTGGTCCTTTGAGGTTGATAATTAGGTCCCATATGATAGCAAATTCGATACTGTCTAGCTGATCCACTTCCCTGAGGATGATGTAATTTTGTCGTAAGTGAAGAGAAAATTAAACTAGAAGTTTGCAGAATGTCATGCGTGATTTTCTATTGGAGCAATGGTTTAACTCTTTTTGGTTGGACGAAACTAAACTTTGACTTTCTAGGTGACTTTTTTCCTCCTTCCCTGCACATGTCATCCTGCCGTTGGATGGGCGTTAAACTTATTTATTCCATTTTTGTTTTCAATTTTGTTGCCAGCTTTCAAATTTTCGTATGGGGAATTATTATTATTGTTTGCAAGATGACTTTTTCCGCTACAAGGAAATGATTGTATCTTTTTTTCTTCTAGATTTGGGATTGCAAGAGCACCGTCTTGATGGCGATGAGTATGTTGCAGTCATTGATGAATTCATGGAGGCTGTTTTCACTCGTTGGCCACATGTGATTGTGCAGGTATTCTCAAATGTTTAACTGATGTGCATCTCTTGGCTTTTACATTTTGTGGGAGGTACTGACACACTAGGTTTATCTAGTTTGAAGATTTTCAAAGCAAATGGGCATTTAAGTTACTGCAGCGATATAGGAATACATACAGAATGTTCAACGATGATGTCCAGGTAAAGTTTCACTTGTTCCTATATGAGGTTCCTTCTCTATGACATGTCAGACAAGAGTGATAGCTTATAGTTAAAATACTTGTTTAGGTCAGCCTGCATCCTTGTAATGCTCCTCAATAGTGAAAGTCCACTCAGATTGAATGCCAGTTTAATCGGATCTGCTGTGCAATCTGTCTGCTCCATTCAATTATATTACGGACTATATTTTCATAAGTTTTTCCATCAATTTTCCGTAATACTTTTCTCATCTTAAATGTTATAGTTTTATGGTAGCTTCTTACTAATAAATAGATAGAATACTATGACCTTAACTGTAAAGTCTAAACTAAATAAGTGGGGAAAAAAGTGGCCTCTATTGTTTAGCAAGCAACAATGAGCTTCTAACGCAACTTTGATATTCTTGGCTATAGCTACATGGGCCACTTCATTCAATTCTATAGCCTAGTGAACTTTCTATTGTGCATATGCATATATGTGTAGAATTATTAAGTTTTTATGCGTGTGATTTTGTGGCAAATGACTACTCAGGGGACTGCAGGGGTTGCAATTGCCGGTCTTTTAGGTGCTGTAAGAGCACAAGGGAGGCCAATGATTGATTTCCCAAAGCAAAAAATTGTTGTTGCCGGTGCTGGAAGGTTGGTTGTTTGCTCTGTCTTGTAAAACGGCCCATTACCAAGTTTGCATTCCTGAAGAAGATTAGTCCTCTGATCTGTGTACATTGGAATAACATATTTTATTTTTTGGCTGCCTGTCGAAAAGGAAAAGAAAAATAAAGAAAACAAATGCTGTAAAGTAGAAATTCCAGCAGACAAGAATAATATACAAACCAGAATGTCAGGCTGACGATTATCACTAAATAGGTGATGTATATGAGAAAATTAACTTGGTCAGATTATGTATTTTGCAGTCTTAGCCATGTAATGTAATTTTTATTATGCATCTGAACTAAAAGACCTTTTGGGAGCAGAGTTAGTCGAAGGGAGGGGAGCCAATGGTGAACACTATACAGAAACATTTTAATTGGAGGGAAAACAGGATGGCTTGAAAAAATAATCCCATTTTCACTCCTTTCTCCTCAAAATGCTTGTCAACTTGGAGAATTGGTGTCCTCCTTTTCTATTGTTCTCAATAAGAATGAAGATAAAACAAAAACATAGAAACTGCCTTGCCCTCCTAAACTGTCCAGATAATGTGGAGGAAATTTTGATTCACTTCCCTTATTCTCCCCTGATTTCTTGAAAGAATGTAATGCAAATCCGTATAGGTTAAGTAATTCAGGAGTGCTTTAGTACTTCCAATTTGATCATGAATTTTAGTAAGTTCTGTTGAAGAGATTATCAGGTGCTTTTTATCTCTTTTCGTGTGTGTTATTTTGGAGGATATTTTTTAAGTGAGCTTGGTTATTGTCAGGATCTTATTTTATGATTGTGAATTTTCAAGTTCGGCTCTTTACATAGAAATTTGCTTCATCTTTATTCACTTGCAGTGCAGGGATAGGAGTTCTCAATGCTGCAAGGAAAACAATGGCTAGAATGTTAGGAAATAATGAGTCTGCGTTTGAAAGTGCACGGAGTCAATTCTGGCTTGTTGACGCTAAGGTGCGGAACTGTTTGGTTGCCTAGAATTGTAGATACATAATCAGTGGATTTGACTCATTTCCTAATAGTAATCTCAAAATAGCAAGGTTGTATAATATCCAAAAGTAAAAAAACAAAAGAAAGAAGCAAGGCAGTACATGCTTGTGTGGTATGCCTTTTCCATTCAGCATATTGCATGGGATACCACTTCTTTTACGTTTATTTTCTCCCTTTCAACGAAACTAGTGAACTAGATTTAACGGCTTCAAATTGTGCCTCAAAATAGGGTTTATAGCACAAGGTAATGTATGACTAACTATGCTTTACCCTTAGTTTTGTCTACTAAACTTTTTCCTTTAACTTCTTTACAGTTATTAGTTAGTTAGTTACCTTAATTAACTCCGATCAGATGTTAGGTTTTTGAGTAAATCTAGGATTGTGGAATGGTGATTGTCTGAAGTCCTAAAGGATAGTGTAGGAAGCGAAACTTCAACTATAGATGCATTATGACTGAGGGTATGCATTTAATGAACTGTTTTAATATTAGCCCACTAGTTTAGAAGATTTTACTGGGGCTTTCTTTACTTGGATTGGGTTGTCTCTAAGCTTGGGTGAAACAATAAGTAAATAAACTAGATCGTTAGAATTATGGCAAGACAAAAGCTACTTGCATGTGCTTTATTTCTTCTATCTAGCATACCACTTGCTGCTTCTTATGATTTTTGTATTGCATAGATTTCATCGATGTGCTAGTTGTTATTTGCACGTTTTATGCCTCTTCCTGAGTAAGTTCCTGCAGTCTGTCTATCTCATCGATCCGTTTTGTTGCAAAGAGTTGGTTCATCTGTACGATCTGCCAAGGGGCTTTGAGTACATTGTTTCTTTCGTCCTGTTTGGACTAAAAATATTTTGAAAGTTGGCAAGGCATTTGTTTTGGTATCTATTTACGCATAGTTCAGATCGTCTTTCTTTTTTATAGTTGTTGTTATCTTACATCCAGGGTTTGATTACTGACGAACGTGAAAACATTGATCCACAAGCCCTTCCATTTGCAAGGAAGATCAAAGAAGCTAATCGTCAAGGATTAAGGGAAGGTTCAAACCTTGTGGAAGTGGTTCGTGAAAACTGCATTATATCTGTACATCTTTATGTAGTAACTGTTTTAGTAAAATATTTCTTGAAAAAAATTATACACAAAATTATGAATCGCGTTAATGCTCAAGTTCTATTCTTAGAACAATATATGTTCTCTATGCAACCTAATGTTGGTCAGATATGCAAAGCAGGTTCGGGAAGTGAAACCTGATGTGCTTCTTGGATTATCTGCTGTTGGAGGATTATTCTCTAAAGAGGTACAGACAATGCCTAGCAATCACCTGCTATATACCTATTCTCTGTAATTCTTCGGTTAAGGATGAGAATGATTTTGTAACGAACTTCTTACTGGATAAGGATCTTACTTATGTGAAAGATAGGTTCTTGATGCTAACTTTGTGTCTATACATTCATGGTGGGCAGGTATTGGAGGCCCTCAAAGGCTCGACTTCAACTAGACCTGCTGTCTTTGCCATGTCAAACCCTACGAAAAACGGTATGCCTCTTAATTTTTTTTTTTTATTACCTTACTTGTGGTTGTAAAGATGTGTGGCTGGTTTTGATAATTCAGAATGGTAAAAGTTTAATCACGTTTGTCTTTCTCTTCCCCCCTTTTTATGTTGTTGCTGGCAGCCGAATGCACTCCTGAGGAAGCCTTTTCCATTGTGGGTGATAATGTTATATTTGCAAGTGGAAGTCCATTTAAGGATGTAGATCTAGGTAAGCACTGCGGCTTACATGTTCTTCATTTCATCTTGTCACAGATGTTTGGTCTGCCAGTTTATGAAGCCCTGGTGTTTACAAACTGATCTAAACTGTCCAGCTTCTTATTAACATGAGATGAAAAGTAAAATTTGATATATTGTGAATGTGTCCATCCTATGTGTCCTTAAAGTTTGACTTTCGTCCAACGTGAGCCTCCTGTCTGTGGAAGGTGTTTATTAATTTCTCAGTTTGACAGGAAATGGTCATATTGGGCATTGCAACCAGGGCAACAACATGTATCTCTTTCCAGGGTTAGTTTTTGCTGCTCACCTTGGCAGTGGAAGTTAAAAATGTTGTCCTTAATTTTATTGGGTTCATCGGCTTTAGTCGTAGCTATCTCAGGTTTTCTCAATGTTCTCTTATTCTCTGTGCAGCATTGGACTAGGAACTCTGCTTTCTGGCTCTCGGATCATCTCTGATGGCATGCTACAAGCTGCAGCTGAGTGGTATTCCTCATGTGTCCTTTCTGGATCAAGACACCGTCCACACGTTTCATCACAACAGTTCCTGAAATCTTTTTTACTTGAATTCTTGGTATTTTATTTGATTCATTTTGATTCAAATTGGATTGCAGCCTAGCTGAATATATGACTGAAGAGGAGGTTCTAGCAGGGATCATTTACCCCTCGATCTCTAGGTAAACACCTTTCTAGCAGGGATACTTTCATGACTTTAGATTTTCTCCCTTGGAGAGTAGACATTTTCAAAGTTTCCACCCTGTGGGGTCTCTGAATAATCAGTATCTCTATTGTAGACTGGGAATGAATCTTAAAATCTTCATGACGTGGTAATTGGGGATCGGGACAGGAAAATATGGCTAGCTCTGGGAATGGGAAGTGGGGGAATGCTCCCCACCCTGTTGCCATATCTGTCTGAGAGATCTTGTAGTTTATTTGTTTGTGCATGTGACTGACAGTAGCATGTTGCAGAATACGGGATATAACAAAGGAGGTGGCTGCAGCTGTGGTAAAGGAAGCTATAGAAGAGGATCTTGCAGAAGGTTACCGTGAGATGGATGCTCGGGAGCTCCGGAGACTTGATCAGGTACGTTTTAGCTTTATGGCTTCAAAGGTTGAATTATGTCTACATTTGGGCTTGATATGAATGGCTCAGATAAATGGGTGACTTTGACAGCATACTTGTTCCTCTTTGAAAACTGGTTGGTTATTCTTATACCTGCTGTGCTGTGTAGGGGGAAATCTTAGAATATGTGAAGAATAACATGTGGAGTCCAGAATACCCGACGTTGGTGTATAAGAAAGATTAGATGTGTGGTGTATCCGAAGCTGAAGGAAGAAGGTGCACCCTAATGTTGAGTGGACGTGAAGAAAGGCATTGGCAAATAGATGAGTCGACGGTTGGTGGTGATTGGAATTTGCTGTATCGATTCCATCCGCTTCTTTCAAGTTATAAATTTTATTGTATTTTCGTTGCTGTACAAATTGAAATTATACGCTTTGCACTTTCAAACTACTGTATTCTTTTTTTTTTTTTGAGAAATAACTACTGTATTCTTTGTGATGGACAAGTTGGTAAAATCGGTTTTGTCTACATTTTTTTGAGGAAAGGTGATAATTGTCCAGGTTAATGTACATTTTAAGCTTATTCAACGATGAGATCCACCATGGAGGAAAAAAATGTTAACCACTGCGATTTCAGGAAATGCATGGCTAGTGGTTCCCAAAAAAAAAAAAAAGGGCTCATTTTGCTAATTTCTCTTCTTTCCCCTCAACGATTAAGAATAGTAAGTAATAATTTCAACCTGCGGTATCTTTTTTCTTTTTAATAAATAAATGAATAGATTCTGATAGAATAGAAGAATGCTTCTTTTTTTTATTTTTGTGAAACACCGGGATCAGTATTATATTAATAATACTACATATTAGTTACAACAGGTTGGGAAATCATCCCAGAACACCCTTGTCCTCCATTAACAAAGTATGCATATTCGTTGGAGGGGAGGGGATATTTGTAAGACCTTTACAAAACTCAGAGGCTAACGAGGCTAAAAGTAAGCTGCTCTGTTGGCGTCTTTCTGGACAAAATCAATGGACCAATGGCTATTAGAGTTTAATAAGGATTTAATGCTTGTAGTCACTTCTTGATTGTCCTCCTCCCACAGAATATCATCTTTTAACCAATTCACCACTTCTGCTGCATCAACTTCGAAGATGACTAGTGATGAATCCATCCTGGAAGCAAAATGAAGGCCATGCCACAGCGCCATCAAGGTGGCCTTAACACCCACATAACCCAAATCATTCACAACAAAACCAATGATCCAATCACCATCCTTGTTTCTGCACACACCACCTGCATTATAGTTTCCATCTGCAGTGATATCAGCCAGAGCTATGTTAATCTTCCAGTAGCCATACATTGGGGCACCCATTGCGCCATTATTGGAGGTGCGTCACTCCCACACCTATCGTTCCACCGTGGAGTATTCAAAGCTCTAATGATACTTTGGGAGGTGGAATAAATAGTGCAGACCGGAGATGTTAATGTTTCAGCTTCCGATTCAAAGACAAAACGGTTTCTCCAAGACCAAATTTTCCAGCATGCTACTCCAAATGTTAGGCGCCAAATCGCCCTGCATTCTTGTGGTCAAGATTTGCAACAAGCCACCCTCTTAGATCCAGCATGAAGAAGTCCGGACCCATGCCTAGGGCCCGCCAAATATCCCACACATACTGACAGTTTCTAAATACATGGAGTGTGGATTCAGCTTTCACTAGACATCGGGGACAGAGATCCGTGTTAGACATGTGTCTTCGTGACCGCTGAACATTGGTCAGCAGTTTATCATGAATTAATAACCACAAAAAGGAGCTTATACGAGCTGGCCCTTCCCATTTCCTGGACAATTCCCAGATTTTATCCTCCATGCCCCAATTAGATCGCTCCATAGACTCATAGGCAGAGGCAGTTGTGAATTGGCCTTTCACGTTGGGTAACCATTTTGGCTTATCCGGGCCTCTCCGGCTTGAAGGAGGCATGCAAATGGCCAGTTCATTCTGCCACGAAAGTGGTAGTGCCTGATGGATACGGTTCCAGTCCCAATCCCCATTATTGTTGACCATATCTGCTACTCTGACTGTCTCCCAATGCTGTGGCTGTTGGACAGCTTCATCAATCAATAGCACTTCCTCGCTAAGCCATCTATCTCCCCAAAAAGATGTATCTTGACCATCCCCAATCTTCCAGCCTATATTAACTCTGAATGCAGGCCAGATTTGGTATAGGCCATACCACAAATTGGACCCGACTCGTTTCTTCAAAGTCAGTGGTGCTGCTGGACAGTTTCTGAAATACTTGCCTCTGAATACTGTTACCCATAGTGCATTCGGGTATGAAACAACTTTCCAGGCAAGTTTCATTATCAAGGCATCATTGCTTGTGCGCATCTTTCTTAAACCAATGCCTCCTCTGTTCTTGGGTTGACATAGTTGCTCCCAATTGACAAGGTGTGGCTTCCTTTGACCCAATTCTGACCTCCATATAAATTGGCCACACAATCTGTCAAGAGTGTCACAAATAGAACGGGGCAAACGGATGGTCTGCATGGTGTATATTGGCAAGGCTGTCAAAACCGATTTCGCCAAAGTAATGCGTCCGGCCAAAGAGTGAAACACCCGTGTCCCAATTTTACAGATAAAATACTTAAATAAGGAAAATTACCAAAATACCCCTGAAACTCGGGACACGAAAATCAATATCAAAACAATATCCAAAATCTCAATAAAAAGAGATGTCATAACAAACATAGTCAATCTGGCTTAGCAAGCCTCAAATCAAACCCGGCATCCTGCCGATACAACATCAATAGTAAATCCCGGCAATCCGCCGATAAAATAATTCAAAGTCAATAGTGACATCTCAATAAAAATTCCAATGCAGCGGAAGAAACAAACGGAGTATAAATAAGAGAATCAAAACATCATGCATGCCGACTCTATGGATCCAACCGGGAGATCAAGCACAGCTACCTGCTGAGATAACCACGTCCGTACTCTGGAAGGATAGAAAGTGACTGCACGCTATCTAAAGTCTGAAAAACCACGTTGGCGATTATGTGAGTCGCCTACTCAGTGAGCAATATAAGTCTAATTATGAGAGTGTGCAGATCAAGTCCGAAAGGAAAGAAGAGTAACAAGACAAGTAAGCAACATACAACAACCAGTACTAACATGCCAAACCAATCAAGCAAATAATTCATTATTCTTCAACTGTTATGTGTTAAGTTTTCTTATTATGATTTATTATTCAGGGCCCCTACTGTGTGCGTCGAGCTCGGTCCCGTCTCATGAGACAACCAGGCATAAGCCCAAATAAAAACAGGCGCGAAGCCCAACATATCCATAGAGAGAGAGAGAGACAGAGAGAAAGAGGGAGGTAGAAAGGGGGAGGTAGAAACCGGTCATCACAGACCCATATGCAAATCCGCATACCACATGCTAACCCGCATGCAAACCCGAGGGGTAACACTTCCCGCTCGAAACAACCGGTCATCAGCACACAGTAGCCTAACTTCTACTGTACATTATTCTTATTCACAGATTATAAGTTCATGTGTGCCAAGAGATTGTGATTTAACAGGGTTGTGTGATAAAACAGCTTAAACAGATCACCGGGTCTCCGACCCACAACACATCACACAAAACACCCAAAATCACACATGTTATAATCCATAACAAATCCAACATCCTGCTCATAAGCAAATAATACACTTAGGCACACAATACAGATTACAGCATGTTAGCAAACAAGCATGCAACTCAAACAAACCAATCCAACGAGCTCATGCGAACAAACATAAAAAGACAGATAAAGTCACCTCAACGACGATTGTCCTGTGGAGTTTTTCCCAAAACAGATCCTCCAGCTCCCGAGGTATTACCCGTGCCTGAATACCGGCACACACAACAAATTACAAACAATCATAATATAAACGTGCATGCATGTGACTATAATGCTCAACTGAGTTAAACCCGTCCCTAGTTAGCCATCTATGAAATTCCCGGGTCTAAACCCGACTTAATGTCCTCTCACCAACAACTCCGAGTATCGGGACCTAAGGTTCACCGGGCTTAAGCCCAACTAAGTCCAAGAGTAGTTCCCGAGCCTATGGCCCACTCATTATGTCGTTTACGAATTCCCGGCCTAAAGTCCAATCTAAGCCCAATTACAATTTCCGGGCCTAAAGCCCACTTCCTTAAGTCCTTATTAAGTCAAGCATAGGATTGGGCTTAAAGCCCGTTACTTAAGTCCAAGGTTAATCCGATGTCCAAAGATTCCCGGCCTAGGGTTCTACCCGTGTCGGTAATTACCGGCCTCATACTACTCACACTCTCGGTTTCCACTAATCACAATTAAATACATAACCTAATTCCGAATTATAAGTACATGCCGGATATAGATTTAAAAGTACACCAAATATATACCGTGGAACGCCGAAACAAAAACCCGATCCTTCGCCGGAATATTCCCGAGCATCGCCGGAAAATTCCCGAGCCTTCGCCGGATTCCGGTGAACCTCGCCGGAACTTCACCAACAGCCTCCAAACCAACACGTCAATTCTGCCACCATCAAACAACCAACAAATACCCGAACCAATCATCTCAACAAATCCATATTCCAAAGAAAAATCCGAAACAGAAAGAGGGCCGGAATCTTATCGGGATCAAACACAGTCCAAAATCCAGATCCTACTGCGAAGCCTCGGATCTAAGGAGCAGCACCGGTTTCTGCAACGGCTCTCCTGCCCGGAACTACACCCCGACCCGAGCACAAACCTCGATACCGCCGCAAGAACAGCTCACTGCCGTCACGCACATCTCACAATCCAACAATTAACACAGACACAGGAACGAATCGAGATAGAGTTGAGTGTATGAATCCTTACCCGAGAGAAATATTGCCCAAACCGGATTACTTGAACCCGTTCAACAGCACCAACTCGCTTCCTGCCGGCGTCACACACGAACACCAACATCGACGCCACACACACCCGACCACCACACCGAACCCAACCACAACGACCCCGACCACAACCCGTCGCCAACCACTACCCACATCAAAAACAGAGAGCCAATTAGCGCGACGGTCATTGCAGGACGAAGAGAAAGAAAAGAAAAAGAGGAAGGGGAACAAGGGCTGGGCTTACCCGTTTAACGGCGTCGACGACGGCTTAAGGGACGTGCAGCGGCGGCTCGTGTGCTTGAGTGTGCCGAGAAAGCGAAAGAGAGAAAGAGGACGGGAGAGGAGAAAGAGGGAAGGAACGGGAGAGCAAAAAGAAGAGAGGAAGAAGGGAGATTTCGTGGGAAGGTTACAGGAGAGGGGAAGAGAAGAGGGAGAGAGAGAGAAGAAGAGAGAAGGAAGAAGAAGGGGAGATGGGGGCGGCGGCCGTCGGGTGAGAAAAGAAGAAATAAGAGAAATAGGAGAAAGGAAGAGAAAAGAGAAAAGGGGAAGGGTTTTTAGGGTTGAGCCGGCCCCAGTTCAAAACGACGTCGTTTTGGACTGAGGCGCGGTCAACCCGCCCTAGTCAACATTGTCTCTTTTTTTTTTTCCTTCTTTTCCAAAACGACGTAGTTTCGATAGAACCCATATTAAACTCCGCGTTTCACCCCGATTTCGAATCCGTTTTCCACGGGACCCGAACCATGAACAATACCAACTTAAAATTGATATTTCCAAGGCATAATAATTTATTTCCTCGACTAAAACTCGAAAATACCCCAAGGGTAAAATTGGAATAAAAATTTCGAAAATTCCGAAAAAATCAACTTATGAAAATTCGGGGCGTTACAAAGAGAGCCGGCTTGCCTTCCAGCCCCCCAGTTTCCGCTGAGTTTTTGTCTATGATGTATTTGAAATTCTTCTTGCTGCTTCTCGAATGGAGGAGAGGTATACCTAGATGTTTACCTAGATCATTAGTCAATGAGAAACCAAAGGCAACACTAATGTCTTTAGCCTGCGCCTGAGGGATATTGTTGGAAAAACAAATCCGGAATTTGGCAAGGCTTATTTTTTGGCCGGAGAAGTAACAAAAGTTCTGGATGCAGTCGTTAATTACTGTTACTTGGTCTCTTGAGGCAGCGGCAAATAGGAGGAGATCGTCGGCAAAGAAGAGGTGGGAGAGCTTTGGACCCCCCTACTGAGAATTACCGGTTTCCATTCCTTTCTTTCCACTGCAAGGTTGATAAGGTGACCCAATCTTTCCATACAAAGAACAAAAAGATAGGGAGAGATTAGATCACCTTGTCGAATTCCTCTGGAGGGAAAGAAAGCTTCAGTTGTAGCTCCATTCCAACAAACCTGTAAGGAGGAAGTGGATACACATCTCATGATCAGCTCCACGAGCATTGCAGGAAAGCGCACTGCCTCTAATGTCTCCCGAATAAAACTCCATCGAAGGCAATCATATGCCTTTTCATGGTCAATCTTTATCGTCATGATGCCTGACTTCCCTTTCTTTCTCTTCATGGAGTGAATAACTTCTTGAACAGTTATAGAGTTGTCCGTAATGTGCCTGCCTGGAACGAAGCTTGATTGGGCAGACTCAACAAGATCCTGCAGCAGTGGTTTAATACGGTTCACCACAACCTTCGTTACCAATTTATAAAGGACGTTACACAGTCCAATTGGGCGAAATTGGTTGATTTTTTCCGGCCTTTCCACCTTCGGCAAAAGCACAATCAGAGTCTGATTCAACCGTGGATCCCACCAGCCCTCTTCAAACACTTTCTTGATGAAAGGGACGATGGTTTGTCGTACATGGTCCCATTGCGACTGAAAAAACACCGCATGTATACCATCAGGTCCCGGCGCTTTGAGAGCGCCCATCTGCATGATGTTTTCTTTAATCTCAAGTTCATCAACAGGCCTTACAACCGCTTCAAGTCTCCGCAGGTCCAACCTTGGAAATTGGTTAGGCAGTTGGAATAAGGTGGTGTTGGGGCCTTCTTCCCTAAATAACTTTTGAAAATAAGACATCACCAAACTCTGTAACTCATGTTCATCATATATCCATTGGCCATCATCGTCTTTAAGGGCTTCGATTCGGTTTTGTCTCCTTCTAATTATGGATTTTGCATGGAAATACGCTGTGTTTCTATCTCCCTCTTGAACCCATTTACATCTCGCCTTTTGAGCCCACAAGACTTCCTCTTGGATGAGTACCTTGTCAAGCTCCATTCGTAATTCCACCTCCAATTTAGCTAAGAAAGTGGAATGGGTGTGCTCCAGAAATTTCTGAATTTCGGCCAGCCTAGCCATCAATCTTTTCTTTCTTCGATGAATGTTGCCGAACACCATTTTGTTCCAGACCTGCACTGCCAATCTGAATTCATTAGTGATAGATGCGACATCTTCCCCATTCTGCCATTCTTGTTTCACAAAATCAGCAAATCCGGGATGGGTAAGCCATGCCGCCTGGAACCTGAAAGGTCTGCGGCCAATAGGTGGAGGGTTACTGTTATGGAGAAGAATAGGACAATGATCCGAGCATGTTCGCGGGAGGTGCTTGACCACTGCTTCTGCAAACATTATACGCCATGCCCCATTACAAAGAAATTTGTCGAGTCTAGCAAGTGATCCTCCATGCTTCCAGGTGAATTTTGAGCCAACGAATGCAAGTTCCATCAAATTAGAATTAGACACACATTGTTGGAAGGCTCTGTTTGCTAGTCCTTGTCTGCCCCACTTATCTTTCCTCTCCCACCCAGCAAGTATGGCATTGAAGTCTCCAGATAACAACCATGGTTCATTAATAGTTGATGCTAGAGATTCGATATTCTGCCACAGGTATTTCCTCCAACGCTCTTGAGGACAGCCGTATACGGCAGTGAACAAAAAGCTATCATTTTCTCCAGTTATGCGACAATGGATAAATTGTGTGTGGTTATAGAGAATTTGCACCCCCGTCTGTTCTCCATTCCACAACAACCAGATACCCCCTGCAAAGCCGCGTGCTTTAACTCTATGAGAGTTGCTAAACCCCAGCTTCCTGATGACTCTCTCAGTACGAGAGCCACTCAGTCTAGGCTCCACAACTACTGCAACTTCTAGCTTATGTTCCTTACACATATCTCTAAAACTCTGAGACAGTGTTTTTTGCCAGCACCCTGGCAGTTCCATGTTAGAATATTAATCATAAAAGATGGAGAAAGAGGGAAAACGCAGCAGCCTGCTGCTAGGTTACTAGCGTTGAGGACCCTGTGGGTCCAGAGACATGGGTGCCACTTCGGTCAAATATACTGCTTGTGTATTACTTGAGTGTGACTGTATCCCGGGTGCTAGACCTGATTGTGAGGCCCTGCGCTCAATCACTGTATGGCTGGTACAAGTAGAATTTTAAGGTTTGTGGGTATGGGTAGGTATAGGGTCAGGGGGTTTAGGCGGGCTAATTGCAGGGAGAGTACCATCCGTGTGGGGTGATAAGGGCAGAGCCGGTTCATGTTGGGACTGGTTGGGAGGCGGTGTTGAGGGAATATATATAATGTCAGTGTGATGATTTTCGCTAAGGGTGGCTACTGTGTGAGGGGAGTTGTTTTGTGAAACTGATGAGGAACTTGGGTGGGAGTGGGTTGGGGCTGTGGTGATTCCAGACATAGTTGAGCCTTGTTGGGAAGTACTTGAACCAGTTAGGGCCTTGGCAGTGCTCTTAAGTTTTTCGTTTGTTATATTTTGAAGTGGGGTTCTTTTTGGGTTAGGTGGCTGGGCTAGTTGAGGTTTCTTGCCGTGGTTCTGTTTGCGTGTTTGAGGCTGGCCCTTTGGGGAGTTCATGGTAGGTCGGGCACCTTGGGCTGGGGAGTTTGGGTTTAGCTTCGGGGGTGCAGGATTCTTTGTATTATGGCTGGTTCCTGAATCTGCAGCCGGTTGGTGCTGATCCGCATCATTGAAGGCCAGGATTTCATATCGAATAGCAGCCACACTCATCAGCACCGACGTATGAGTCACCTGAGTGCCATTCGCCTGCCTCTTAGGGGGTCGCTGGCTCCTCTTGGGAACATTCATTCAGTCACCTCTATCTCCCCTTGCTTGTTCCTGACTGGTGCTACTCTTAACACCCCCTTGAGTTGCGGAGGTCTCCACGTGTTCGGCAAGAGATGATTCAGGTGGCGCTAAGGGCTGGCCAACCTCCTTCGGGCTCTCTGGGCAGGCAAGAATGCTATGACCAACCCTACCGCAGACTAAGCAAATATCCGGCAGCCCCTTGTAGCGTACCTTGATTTTCTCCCCTTCTAGACTTACCGTTCCTTTAAGTGGCTTGGTTAGATTAATTGAGACCGCAACTTTAGCGAATTTTGCTCGACTTGGGCTGGTAGTATTGCCATCCAATTTCACAGTTTTACCAACCATATCCTCTAGCTGTTTGAACATCCGTGAGTGGTATCTATTGGTTGGGAAATCCGGGAACTATATCCAAGCCACCACAGATTCAATTCTCTCGCTAGAGGCTCTAAACTTTGGAGTCCAAGGCTGAACACTCAGTACATGACCATAAATTTTCCAAGGCCCATTAATGAGAGCATGCAGATAATCACGGGACTCCCAAAATCGTACCAGATAATAATTATTTTCAAGATATATAATTTTGAAAGTACCTGTCGGTTTCCAAAGAGAAGAGAACTTATTGTGCAGCGCCTTATAGCCGATAGCCCTGCCAAAAAGCTTGACCACAACAGTTTGTTCCCATTGTTTATCTAGCCGCGCCTTGAAAGGTTCCGACAGTTCCAAGTCGGGAACTCCATCCTTCTCCACTATAATGAGATCTCCCTCTTCGTATTCAACTTCGCCCTCCTCAGCCCATGGGTCGAAAGAAGGGTCTGTTGCGGCTCCATTAAACAGCTTGTCTCGGTAGCTTGGTTTAGGCTCCTCTATGGCAGTGGCGGGGGTTACCGGATTAGTGTTTCCCGCTCCCTGCAAATCGGGCTGCTGCAATTGGGCCTTCTGGGGACTTTGAGGATCTTCTTCCATCAGCACGTCTTGAGCATCACCATTAGTGACTTCGGTCTGCTTGAGCTTCACTTTCTTGGTGTCGCGGAGGGTATCTAAGTCTTCCGGGTCCTCCTCAATGACCTCCTCTGGTGGAGAGACATGGACTCAAAGTTCTGGAGATGGCGATCGAGGACGGTTGTTATGTCGGGGGAGGACAGCAGCGCCTCTTTCTCTCGACCTGGATCTCTCCCTCAGCCGTGTGTGTTGGGGGGTGATTGCCGACATGAGAGCCAGCAGCACAAACAAGTAAAAGTTGTGGATTACTGGGTAAAGAAAACGTTTTTATGGGCTGCGGTTACATAATTCCGGTGAGTGAAGTGACCGGGTACACTGTGTAAAGTTTCAGGCACACTGTTCAAGAGACAGTTTCTCTATCTAGCTTTCTCTCTTTGGCCAGTTCGGCCGGCAATAAGAATGCTTCTTTCTTTCTTGCAACGTTGCTTGCTTGTTTATAAAAAAGTTTGTTCAAACAACGTTCACAGTTGGTTCTTACCTGTGAATGTGATTCCATCCGTAAAAGGGATGGGGCAATGCCATAATCTTAATTGGACACCAACGGCTAGGTAAGAAGATTAATTTAATTTTTTTTTTGAAAGAGATTCTCCCCTCATAAGTTATAATCCTCTAATTGTGCTATACTTTAAAATTGAAATATAATCTATAAAAGGAAAAAAGCAAAGAAAAAAAAAAAGAAGAGAGGTGAGGAGGTCTTATGCTGGCTGGAATTGTATGGTTTGAGTGGAGGAAATGGGGGTGGAAGAGAGATGGATGGATGCTTCAATCCTTTGAAAAGAAAACGATACTCTATTACACGGACCTCCAGCTTGGTGAGAGATTACTTATGGTGAGAGAATGAGAGAAACATTACAAAATTCAAAACATTTCAAAATTTTAAAACCCGTGACGTGGTCAATAAAAGCTTACGATATTTTTTTTCGAGTAAACATAGTGATATTAACCATAAAATAAAACATTTTCGGAATATAAACTAGATATGCGCAAAGACCGATAACAAAATTACATACCAACACAAAATTACATACCAATGTCTTCTCTCTCTCGTGCTCTTAAACTTATACACACCACTGCCGCCACCCCTCTTCCTTTAACCCACACATTACCACCATCTCTTCTTATCTTCTTCTTCCTCAATCTCCTTTCCTCCACAATGAAGCGTCGCCACTGCATCGTTTGAAGAGAGTAGTGTCGAGGCAGTGTGTTTGGGCAGAAATCTCAAGAACGAAGCTCGAGTCATCGCTGCCGCCTTCATCGGTAAGCCTCCGAATCTTTTCCCTCTTCCAGTTTCAGGTCATTGGGTAGTTGTTGTTTAACCCGTTTTGGGTTTGCTTGTGGGTGGTCTACGGCGCTAGTTCGTGTGTGTGTGGTGGTTGTTGGATGGCAGCGGGTGCGTGGTTGCTGTTGTTTGTGTTGTTTCCAGTAGAGGGATGCGGTGGTTGTCGGATTCGAGGCTGTGGTGAGCGGATTTGTTCCGGCGGTGAGTCCTTGTGAGCGGATTTTGGGTTTAAAATGAGTTAGAAGCTTGGACCAGTTAAATATGGATCCTCCAGCAATATTGGCCCATAAAAAACACTGAGTTCAGAGGCCTTTTAGTCTGAATTTCGTCCAAAATTTCGGATTAAATTGTTTCTATAACTTTTTTGGTGTTTATGGTATGTAGAGTGGAGTGAGGAGGAGGAAAACTTAATTAGGAAAAGGGGAGTGGGTAGGCTACAAGTTAGGAGGTTCTTTGGAGCTAAAAACAGGTAAAAACTAATAAGGAAGGACATGGGAATCAAGCAGGACCAGAATTATGAGGATCAAAACCGAGAAGGAAAGAACCAATTTGAAAACAGGTGCCGACGGACATGGCGACATGACCGCCAACACCTGGCGGGCTTAGAGACATGACCGCCAGCGCCTGGCGGTCATCACGAGAGGACCGCCATGGCCTGGCGGACATCCTTCTCAGTTTTGTTAGTTTTTCCGTGTTAGAACTCATGCCTCCTTGTTTCATTTCAGGGTTTTGATAATGACAAACCTTGGCTCAATTGATGACATCCTTGAAGCAAAAAGAAATCAAGCAAAGATCAAGAGCTCAAACAATGTGATCAATTTGAAGCTACAAGCAAGAAGAGAAAGATGAGTTAGGAACTCAAAATGTACAAGGGCAATGCCAAGCAAAAAGAAGTGAAGTCAAGAACAACTTGCTCAAGAATTGAAGTCAAGAGTTAAAGTGCAACAAGAGCAAGAGAAGTTAGGACCCCTTTGTACAAGGTAAAACACTCAACCTCTCTTAGGCATTGGCTCAAAATAAAACAAGTTTTACTCATGCATTTCATAGCATCATTTCAATCACAAAATGTGTTTTCAAATAATGAACATCGATGTAGTAAGTTTAGACATCGATGTTGCTGCCTTAAAACTTCTTCCAAAACGGGCAGTAAGGTCTGAACATCGATGCTGGCATCCCAAACATCGATGTTCTCATGACCGTTGCACTTAAAAATGGTCTGCCCGATCAAAACATCGATGTTGTGATTTTAGACATTGATGTTCTTCATATTGATTTTTAATCTTTTAGGCAGTAGCTCCAAAACATCGATGTTGGATTATAAAACATCGATGTTCTTGTGACCGTTGGTCAAAACATCGATGTTGTCATAATCCAACATCGATGTTGTGATTTCTTCAATGTTTTCCAAAATTTGGTAGAAGCGGGAAAACATCGATGTTCTATTGGAAACATCGATGTTCTGGTAATTGATTTCAAAATGAATTTTGCCGAAGCCAAAAAACATCGATGTTTCATTTTCCAACATCGATGTTCTTGCATAACCCTTTTCCATCATATTTTTGCGAAGCTCAAAAACATCGATGTTGTATTTGAGAACATCGATGTTCTATCTGAAAACATCGATGTTGCTCAGACAAACATCGATGTTCTACTAGCCGTTGGAGCAATAATTTAAAATTGCTGGCTAAAGCATCGATGTTTAAAGTGAAAACATCGATGTTGTGCCGTTGTAGCAGACAACTTTTCAGCACCCACTATGTTTTGTTTAAGGCTGTTTTTGGGTGGATTTAAAACGGCTCTATAACTTTTCAGAGCTACAAATTGAGCATTTTTGGCTATGTTTCAAATGAATCAACTCTCTACTTACATGCATTCAATTCATACATTTATCAAATCTTAATTGAGCCAATATTCTATTGAGGATTTGAGAGTTGCCTTTTAGAACTTTATTTGTACACTCACATCTGCTCTTTGAGAGAGACTTCTTGTCTGAGTGATTATTGTGTTGTTATACACACCTTGAGGGAGGTTAGTTCCCTTGGTTAGATTCACAAGAAGAGGGTATATCTTCTTGTGTGAGAAGTCTTGAAGTGAGGTATCTTCAAGCAAGAGAGCTGAAGTTCATGTGACTTGAACTTTCAGGTTTATGAGGTATCTTCAATCAAGAGAGCTGAAGTTCATGTGACTTGAACTTTCAGGTTTAGGATTCTTGTGACTAGAATTCCTAGGTTGTAACGGTTTGTTAAGCACCCGTAAGCTTAACGTAGATAGTGAAATCTTCAAGTGAGACTTGAAGGGCTGGATTAGCCACACTAGTAGAGTGTGTGTGAACCAGGATAAATTTCTTATGTCCTTCATTCTTTCAATTCCGCATTTAATTCCTGCTTATTTCGTTTTTATTCGATTATCGCTATTCACCCCCCCTCTAGCGAAGGGCTATTGTTTTAACAATTGGTAGCGGAGCCTAACTCTCTGAAAGACTTAACAGTTTGAGAGGTAAATTTCCATGGCTTGTTCAAATGCTTTGTATGCAGGAATCACTGAAGGACAATCCACTACCCGTGCACCGTTCTTCAACGGAACAGATTATACATATTGGAAGGAAAGGATGAAAGTTTTCATCCAAGCCAATGACTTTGCAGCTTGGCTAACAATAAAGAATGGTATTCAAATCTCAACAAGAACGGAAGCAAAGTACAACGTAGATGACATCCAGAAAATCGAGAACAACTCCAAGGCAATTCACATGCTTCAATGTGCGGTTAATCCGAATGACTATCAATTAATCTCACGCTGCGCAACAACCAAGGAGATGTGGGAACTGCTGGGAATCATCTATGAGGAAACCGACCGTAAGCAAAGTGAAACTGTCAACCCTTGTTGCATGGCAAAGGAAGAATCTCCTGAAGAGGTAAGTACTTCCTATTCAAGTGATGATTACACATTTGAAGAGCTGCAAAATGCATTCAATGAAGTATATAGTAACTTCATTTCAATTTCTAAGATCAATAAAAATTTAAAGAAACAAATTACAACCTTAGAAAATGATAATGAGAATTTGTCAAATGATAAGGATGAGTTATCAAGTAAAGTTGATAAGCTTGAAGAAGAAAAGCGTGCTGTCAATGTGTCTTACAATGAACTTAATGAGAAAATATCTTCTAATGTATGTGCTTGTGTTGAATTGGGAAAAGAGAATGAGTCTCTTAAGTCTCAAGTTAATGATTTAAAGAAAACATTAGAAAAGTTTACAAATGGCACAGATGGTCTTAATCTTCTTCTAGGACAACAAAGGAGTCCAACACAAAAAGAAGGATTAGGTGCATCAAATGTGTTAAATGATGTCAAACCTGCTGTGCTTAAAGCTAAGACACATAAACATATTGCTTCATCTTCTACTCATCATACTACATCACATGAACATGCTAAACCACATGCACGTCATACTAGATCACGTGTTCATGACACAAGAGCACATATTCATCATAGAAGGTCATATGCTCAAAATGTCAAACCAAATGCAAGTAGTGGAAGAGCTCACTATGCTAAATTAAATGCCTACAATGTTAGATCAAATGCTAAGGTTGCAAGACCACATGTACACAGAGCTAAAAATGAAAGTTCTCATTTTACTAAACCTAGGAAATATGTGACTCAATTTAGGGAAAACAAGATTATACATAGGGAAGACAAGTATAATAGATTGCATGAACATAGGCAATATGGTACCTATAACCAATCTAGAAGAATGCACAATCCAAATGTTATTTGCCACTATTGTAATAGGATAGGACACATTGCCCCGGTATGTTTTACTAGGCATAAACATTGGGCACAAGATAAGGTCTATATTCGGCATATTTCTAACCATCAAGGACCCAAAAAGATTTGGGTACCAAAATCTCTTTGATTTGTTTTGCAGGTATGCTTGAAGGCATCAAGTGTACTTTGGTACCTTGATTGCGGATGCTCCAAGCAAATAACCAAAGAAGCATCCAAGTTTTTTTGAATGTGGCCATACTCGTTCAATTTCGGCAGAAATGCAAGGATCAGAAAATGATGTTCGGTACCCCTCACCAAGACCAAGAGAAAGGGGGAATAAGGCTTGCTGAAGAAGTAACATAATGAGGAAGAAGCTACTGATGAAGATGATGGAAACTAGGATCCATCTTTCTAAACCCTTATCCTTGTTATTTTTCATACTTTGTTTTCCATAAAATACTTTGCCATATGCATGAACTTAGAAGGAATTATACATCATATCTTAAGGGGGAAGAATAAATATGTGCGTCATTATTTCTTTTTGCTAATGACAAAAGGGGGAAGATAAGAAGAAGTATATGCACTAAGTTAGGGAGAATTAACCTCACTTAGTTAGGGGGAATCATAAGCTGAAAAATAAAAGGGGAATCATCCTTATGATATTTTGGCATATACTTCTAGTTGTTTGTCATTATCAAAAAGGGGGAAATTGTTAGAACTCATGCCTCCTTGTTTCATTTCAGGGTTTTGATAATGACAAACCTTGGCTCAATTGATGACATCCTTGAAGCAAAAAGAAATCAAGCAAAGATCAAGAGCTCAAACAATGTGATCAATTTGAAGCTACAAGCAAGAAGAGAAAGATGAGTTAG
>JAKUCV010002470.1:131173-144300 GCA_028386065.3 Turnera subulata | reverse complement strand
TAATTGAGCCAATATCCTATTGAGGATTTGAGAGTTGCCTTTTAGAACTTCATTTGTACACTCACATCTGCTCTTTGAGAGAGACTTCTTGTCTGAGTGATTATTGTGTTGTTATACACACCTTGAGGGAGGTTAGTTCCCTTGGTTAGATTCACAAGAAGAGGGTATATCTTCTTGTGTGAGAAGTCTTGAAGTGAGGTATCTTCAAGCAAGAGAGCTGAAGTTAATGTGACTTGAACTTTCAGGTTCAGGATTCTTGTGACTAGAATTCCTAGGTTGTAACGGTTTGTTAAGCACCCGTAAGCTTAACGTAGACAGTGAAATCTTCAAGTGAGACTTGAAGGGCTGGATTAGCCACACTAGTAGAGTGTGTGTGAACCAGGATAAATTTCTTGTGTCCTTCATTCTTTCAATTCTGCATTTAATTCCTGCTTATTTCGTTTTTATTCGATTATCGCTATTCACCCCCCCTCTAGCGAAGGGCTATTGTTTTAACATTCCGATTTTTTCTTCTCTTGATTTCGGGTTTCTACCGTTGGATCTAGGGGTTCAATCCCGACCCTTAGATCAACAACACGTCCAGACCCCCTAGAGCACTATAAATAGGACCCCCCATTCACCCTCAAAACTCACTAATTCTCTCCCTTCTCCCTCTATACACACATAAGCTAGGTGCTTGGAAAAATTCTCTAATTCCAAGCTTAGGAACCCTTTCAAGGGTCGAAATTCTGGAAGAATTTCGTTGAGAGGAGTAGCAAAGAGTCAGTAGCAGTAGGAGGTCAAGAAGAGAAGAAGAAAGAGGCGGATTCAAGCAAACCATTGAAGAAGAAGTGCTAAACCTGAGAGGGAAGTTCCAGTGGAGGCAGTCTCAGTATTTCGGTGATATCTGGAGCTATAGACGTTGGTTTGCTGCGATCTTTATGTCCTAGAAATCTGAGAAGTAGCTCTACAACTTTGCTATTCAGGCCAGACACCAATTCGGCCTCCTACTACCCCTAATTCTCTGTTTAAGTTCTGTCAAAATTCTGCTTAGGAGTGATAAGCAAGTAGGAGCAAGAGGAGGTGATGCACATGAAATATGCGTTGTTTTAGGCATGATTTTAGATATATTTTCTCTCGATTTATCATGACTATATGCCTTACTTTGCATTATTTCATCATATTTCCTTAAATCCCATCCCTTACTATATGATTAGTGATTCCAGGTGCATTTTGAAGAATTTTGGAGATTTTATTGGAGAATTCGATGAAACAGCCTCTGGCACAACATGAGCCTATTTGACTACCTGTTGTTCATTGCAAAATTAGTGAAAAGCCACGAATCCCCCTCCAATCACAAGTTATCCACTGGATTTCACCACCTTTGCCTCGATCCACGAAGCCATCACGCCACTACATCAATCCCAAAAAGAGCTAAATTCAATTGCACAGAAAAATGGGAAGAGATCGCACACAGCCTCAGGCACAGGCCCAGCACAGGCTCAGCCTGTGGAATCTGCAGATGACCAGAATGCGAAGAAAAGAATATTAAACTCAGCCACTTGCAGAGCTTCACCACTTGCAAACCCTTCAACTCTCCAATCATGACCTGAGCGACTTAGAAGACTCTAAGCATGGGACAGAGGGGATAATCATCACACCCGAACAATTTAACGATTAAAAAACTATTATCCTCCCCCCTAAGTCTTCTAAAATCTGCAGATTTGCAGATTTCACCCATTCGGCACACCTCCCAAGCTGCCTTATCTCGAGCCGCAAGATGGGCAATTGAAGCTCAACTTGCCCAACTGCCATACCTTCCAGCACGTGGGAGAGAAGAGAAGAGAGGAATCTGCACTATAAAAGAGAAGGAGAAAGGAAGAACACACATCAAACTGAACCCTCGATCAACACCCATAACTTGCAGAAGTTCTTAGAACAAAGGGTTCAAGGGAAAACACGATTCTGCAGCCCTTTCTGGGCAGAAATCGTGTTGTCCCTAACCTCCAGAATTATTCCAAACATTATGCTACCTTTAATTTCTTTTAATTTTGTAACCCTGATTATGAACTAAACAACCCCTCTTAGGTTGAAGGGTGAAGCATGTCTTTATTCTTAGTGCAATAATTTTCCCTTCATATGTTCTTAACTATTTTTCTTATTTGGTTGTTGCAAACTCGCTCCATGTTTGAGTCTTGATCAAACCCATACATGATTATAGGTAGCTAGGTGAAGGACCGAAAGGAGAAATCATAGTTGCTGGAACAACAACAACCAACCCTTAGCTCTTAGTTTCGAAGGAAATTAGGAACTAATTGAGAAATTAGCCTCAACACCAATTCTTAATCCCCTTAGTTTGACCGTTGCAAAAGCATTAGGATGAGTGAGAACTTTGGGAGGAACCTGTGAGTGAAAACAAATGGGTTCAGTATAGGTTGAGAGCGCCTGCAAGAACCAATCTGTGTAATTGACCTTGTGTTCTCGATAGGCTCAGCCACAGGCTCAGTCACGGACTCAGCACTGTCTCAGCCTGTTGCAGCATAGTCAAGAAAATGACACCACTTTTAATCTGATTCTTGATTGATTATTGAGCAGTCTATCTTAAATCTAGTTGCAGCTTTGTGAAGGACCGAAAGGAGAAGCCAAGTGAGCTTGACCAAGAACAATCAGCCTTCATTCCCTAGCCGTTCGAAAGAAGATAGGGAGAGACTATGGGTAATTAGCACCAACACCAACTTCACCTCTAAGTGGACGTCTACTCTAGTGACAGGGGGTAGATGGAAGCTTAGAGAACTATCAATAAGATCGAAACCCGTTGACAGTACCTTAGGTTAGGAGCCCCTTCAAGACATCTTATTAAACACAGGGCGTCACACAGGCCCAGCCTGTGATGATGCTGTTGAGCAATTTAGAGCATAAAGGCGAGACATGTGAATCCCTGGATGCCTAAGATTTCACCAAACCTGATTCCCACCTACTTCAACACTGCTATTACTTTTATTCTCTCATAATCCATTTTTGTTTAATTGTCTCAAGCCTAATTTGTCTTAGGTAAGGAGTAACAGACTCATCCTAGTCCCTGTGGATACGACCTTGATAGAGTACTACAACTACCCTGTGTGCTTGCAGGATTATTCTGTGACAGTAGAGAACTGCCCTACCAAATTTTTGGCGCCGTTGCCAGGGACTTGCGCTTGACTCTTTTGCTTTTTGTTTGATTTATTAGGCTTTTTATTACTTACCCCATTTCTTTTTCCAAGTTCGAAGTTTTCGGGTGGTGCATGCCCCAAACCAGGAGCAAGCAACCAGCTCTAATCTTCCACCAGGAGATCGAAAAGACGACCCGCCAGATTCACAAACAAAAGAAACAAAACATGGCGGACATACCCAATGACGGAGCGCAACAGGGCATTGAACAGGCTCAGCCTGTTCGACCCTACATCCCCATGTCCTAGCTCTTACAACCACCAACCACCATCATCCACAACAGTATAGCCATTCCAGATGTGGATGCTCCATACGAGATCAGAACCAACTTGCTGAGCATGCTGGAGAGGCGCACTTTTTGAGGCACTCCCTCTAAGGATCCAAACTCGCACTTGCAAAACTTCCTGCGAGTGTGCAGTATAGTGAACATAGCAGGGATGACCAAGGAGTAACTATACATGAGAGTGTTCCTATTCTCACTCAGAGATGCGGCATTCGAATGGCTCAACAACCATGAAGCAGGCCATTTCACTGACTGGGACAGTCTAGTTAGAGTCTTCTTGAAAGAGTACCATCCCTCAAGCAAAGCTGCAAGTTTAAGGCAGCAACTCATTGGTTTCTCTCAACGCTATGATGAATCAATTCGTGATGCTTGGGAGCGTTTTAAGGGATTACTCAGAAGATGCCCAAACCATCAAATTGATGAGGCCGTAGAGCTAGAACAGTTCTACTGTGGCCTATGTGATAAAGATCAGAACACCTTGGACAAGATGGCCAATGGTGCATTCTTGGACAAGGACTATAATGATGGAGTAGCCATTCTAGAGGCGTTGTCCAAGAGAAAGACCCAAGTCAGAGGAGTCAAATCCTTTGGAATAATTGGTGTAGACAGAGTAACTAAGCTTGAGGCAGAGACAGAAGCCCTCAGGAAGCAACTAGGGGCTGCTCAAGCCAAGACAGCCTTAGCCATAGCCCCAGACTGTGAAGGCTGTGGAGGACCTCACGGTACATCTAGTTGCCCACTCTTTACCGAATGTGATTTTGAGCAAGCTCACTACATCTAGCAAAAGCAGGGCTCATATGGAAACACTTATAATCCATCATGGAGGAACCATCCAAACTTCTATTGGAAGGGACCAGCCGAGGAGAGGATTCCACAGCAGGCCAAGTACCAGATACAGAACCAAGGAGGACAGCCATAGTACCAAAGGCAAGGTCAAAGGAGGACAGCAAGGCAACAACACCGACATGGTGAACATGCTGCAGTCCATCCTGGAGAAACAGAACAAAATAAGCGAGGAGATCAGCCAACTCAAATCCCACAACAGAATCCTCGAAAACCAAATTGCCCAACAAGCCTCCATGCACTAGCCAACAAGGAGCTCTCCCAGGAAAACCAATAGAGAACCCAAGAAACGAGCATATCAAGGCTGTAACACTTCGTAGTGGGAAGGAGCTGAGAGACACAGTGCCGAAACCACCTCAGGCTGTAGAGCAACAAATATCGACATCCAGTTCTGGACAGCCTGTGCAGGCACAAACTGAGTCAGTTTCTGAGTCAGTGCCTGAGTTTGTTAGCATGAGAAAGGCTGAGAAGCAATTCCGTACCCAGAAGTGTACCACAAATCCAAACTGGAGAAGCAATTCCGTAAGTTCAAGGAAATGCTGAGTAAGTTATCTGTCAATGTGCCCTTCAGTGATGTGGTTACACAAATGCCTTCATATGCTAAATTCCTTAAGGATATTCTGACGAAGAAAAGAACTATTGATGACATTGAGACTGTAGCCATGATAGCCCAGGGGAGTGCCCTCATTCAACACCATCCACCCAGGAAATGCACAGACCCAAGGAGCTTCACAATACCTTGCAACATCGGGGACAAAAAGATTGAAGGCGCTCTGTGCGATCTAGGGGCTAGTGTCAGCCTGTTACCACTTTCCATTACTCAGAACTTGAGCCTTGGAGACATCAAACCCACGAGGATGACCATTCAGCTTGCTGATCGCTCACTTGTATACCCTGTGGGGGTGTTGAAGGATGTTCCAGTCAAGGTTGGCAATTTCTTCTTCCCTGTAGACTTTGTAGTGATGAACATGACAGAGGATGAAAAGACACCCATCATTTTGGGGCGTCCGTTCTGAGCCACAGCAGGAGCCATGATCGACTGCGCCAATGGAACATTGACATTGCGACTTGGAGAGGAGACAGTAGAATTCAATGTCTAGAAGGCGCAGAGGAATGAGTTTGGAGCAGGACAGTGTTGCATGGTTGATGCTGTGCCAGACCCTGTTGATGTGCTTGTCAAGGCATCCCAACTCATGGAGACATATGAGGATGAGCTGCTGGGTTGCCCAGTCAATGGACTCATTGAAGGAGATGAAACGGCCCTGAAGGAGGTAGCAAAATTTCTGGCAGAAGAAACAAAGCCAGGAATTGACGCACAGGCCCATGCTATAGAACCACTGATTGAGGCTGTCTCTGAGCCTGTCCCTGATGCTGTTTCAGAACCTGTCACAGTATCCGCTGGACAAGAACTTGCGAAAGAGGCACCAAGGGTAGAAACGAAACCTCTACCACCTAACGTCAGGCATATCTACTTAGACCCTGAAGCCTCTTCATTTCCCATTATTGTTGGAGCTGACCTTTCACAGGAGGAAGAAGACAAGGTACGCACTGTAGTCAACAAACACCGAAAGGCAGTAGGCTGCACCATTGACGATCTCACAGGTATCAGCCCTAACCTTTGCATGCATCGTATTCTTTTAGAAGAAGGCAGCAAACCTATAATAGAACCACAAAGAAGATTAAATGAAAACATGAAAGAAGTGGTTAAAAAAAAAAATCTTGAAACTATTATATGCTGGGACAATTTATCCAATTTCAGATAGTCTTTGGGTTAGTGCCGTGCATGTATTTCCTAAGAGGGGAGGAATGACAGTTGTGAAAAATAAAAAAGAAGAACTCATACCAACTAGGACTATCACGGGCTGGAGAATGTGCATAGACTATAGGAAGCTTAACAAGGCTACTAGAAAAGACCATTTTCCTCTGCCCTTCATTGATCAAATGCTAGAAAGACTTGCCAAGCATACGCATTTTTGCTACTTGGATGGATACTCTGGATTCTTCCACATCCCATTCCACCCAAGTGATCAGGAGAAAACAACATTTACATGCCCCTATGGCACATTTGCATATAGGCGCATGCCATTCGGTTTATGCAACGCCCTTGCCACATTTCAGCGTTGTATGATGACCATATCCCATGACCTGATAGAGCATATAATGGAGGTATTCATGGATGATTTTTTTGTCTATGGCACTTCTTTCGATATTTGTCTGGCTAACCTTGAAACAGTGCTAGCACGGTGTGAGGCTGTTAACCTTGTTCTAAATTAGGAAAAATGTAATTTCATGGTGACTGAAGGAATTATCCTTGGGCACAAAATTTCAGGACCTGGTATTGAGGTAGACCAAGCGAAAATTGATATAATTGAAAAATTTCCACCTCCCAATTCTGTTAAGGCTATTCGAGCTTTTCTTGGTCATGCTGGTTTATATAGGTGCTTTATTAAGGCCTACTCAAAGATTCCAAAACCTTTGACGAATCTCCTCTGTAAAGACGCCGAATTTGTATTTGATGAATCTTGTTTAGATGCATTCCACAGGATCAAAACAGCATTGACCACAGCCCCAATCATTCAGCCCCCAGATTGGACCTAGCCTTTTGAGATCATGTGTGATGCCAGTGACCATGCTGTAGGGGCAGTGCTTGGCCAAAGGAAGGACAACAAACTCCATGCCATCTACTACGCCAGCCGTACTCTGGATGAGGCACAAGTCAATTACGCCACAACTGAAAAGGAACTCTTGGCAGTAGTCTTTGCCATTGGGAAATTTTGGGCATACCTGCTAGGTTCCAAGGTCATCATACACACCGACCACTCAGCCCTGAAGTACCTGCTAACAAAGAAGGAAACCAAGCCAAGACTCCTGAGATGGATACTCTAACTTCAGGAATTTGACTTGGAAATCCGCAATAAGAAGGGTACAGAGAATGTAGTAGCTGACCACTTATCCAAACTACCCCTAGAACACATGCCAAGAGAGGACATGCCCATTGATGACCACCTCCCAGATGACAGCCTCATCAACCATCCACAGTGTCACTCACAGGCTCATGCCGTGGTATGCAGAAATTGTCAATTTCTTAGCCTGTGGAGCACTCCCACCTGATCTGAGCTATTCTCAGCGAAAGAAGTTCTTTTCTGATATGAAGAACTACCTCTGGGATGAACCCTTACTATTTAGAAGGTGTGGGGATGGGATGATCAAAAGATGCATTCCTGAAGAAGAAGTAGCACAGGTCCTACACGGTTGCCACAATGCACAGTACGGAGGACACCATGGTGTAACCAGAACAGCCTCAAAAGTCTTACAAGCTGGCCTATATTGGCCTACTTTGTTCATGGAAGCGCGCAATCGGGTGATAGCTTGCAAGGAATGCCAACAAACAGGGAACCTCTCAAGGAGGCAAGAAATGCCACAGCAGGGCATACTAGAGGTAGAGCTGTTTGACGTTTGGGGGATTGATTTTATGGGACCATTCCCAAGTTCATATGGGAACAACTACATCATAGTGGCTGTGGATTATGTTTCCAAATGGGTTGAGGCTGTTGCCTCCCCAACAAATGATGCCAGGGTAGTGACACGTTTCTTGAAGAAAAACATCTTCACTCGGTTTGGCACACCCAGAGCCATAATCAGTGATGGTGGCACCCATTTTTGCAATAAACAATTTGAAGCACTCCTGAGGAAGTATGGGATCAGACACAAGGTGGCCACTGCCTACCATCCCCAGACAAGTGGCCAAGTCGAGGTGACAAATAGGGAGATCAAGCAAATCTTGGAGAAGACAGTGGGACCATTACGCAAGGATTGGGCAATGAAACTTGATGATGCTCTTTGGGCCGCACAGCCTACAAGGCATCTATAGGCACCACACCATATCGCCTAGTCTTTGGAAAAGCTTGCCACCTACCTGTGGAACTCGAGCACAAGGCGTATTGGGCCATTAAGGCTCTAAACTTTGATACACAGGCCGTAGGAGAGCAGAGGCTGTTGCAGCTTAAAGAATTAGACGAGCTAAGGCTGGAAGCATATGAGAATGCCAAGCTATACAAGGAAAAGACAAAGAAGTGGCATGATAGCAGGATCCAGCCAAAGCAATTCAAGGAAGGTGACTAAGTTCTTCTTTACAACTCTTGCCTGAAGCTATTTCCTGGAAAGCTTCGATCAAGATGGTCTGGACCTTTCACTGTGTCACACTGTTACCCACACGGAGCTATAGCGATCTACAATGAGCAGACACATCCGTTCAAGGTGAATGGACACAGGCTGAAGCTGTATCACACAGGGACCAATGAGTCTCAAGAGACTCAGTTGCTCCATGATCCACCTCCCAACTAGAAAAATAGGGAGGTGTCCAGCTAAAAGACGTAAAAGAAGCACCACTTGGGCAACCTCCAAGTGTGGTAATTTTCAATTTTCTTTCCTTTACTTTCTTTCAAGTTTGTTTTGTTTTTCCTTTGCATGTTTTCTTTTGTTTTTGTTAGGTGCTGCAAATTTGAGGAAAGGAATCATCAAGTCAGAAATTCGTCAGGGAAGTTCCTATTCACCCTTTTAAATAGCCAGCTTCAACAAATTTTTGCAAAAAGGAGTATTTTGACACTACACAAGCTCACCACAGCCCCATCATAGGCTGAGCCTGTGTCGAACTTCCACACTAATCTAATAACTCATTTTGACGATTTCTCGCACTTAGGGGATAATTAATGATAGGGAACCTCGAACAAAACGATAGGGTTAGAGTCTTGCTGAATTTAGAAAACAAATTTTTCCTTATAAACAATGTCAATACCAAGGCACAACCTGTGCCCCTGTAGTCACAAACAGGCTCTGCCTGCTTCGGCTACAGTTCCCAGCGCAAAAAGAGAAATAGGAAAAATTTGTCTCACACGCTAAAAAATCTACCCAACACAATTATACCCCCCTTACCCACGTGTCATTTACATTAAGGATTTATTCTGTTCGGAGTTCGAGCTGATAACTTCTTGAATCAATTTGAGGTTGTTCTAATGTTATATTTGGGCAAAAATCTTTTAATGATACTTGGAGTACTTAACCTTGTTGAGATTTAGGATATTAATGGTGATTGTGAAATAAAGGTTATGGTCATGAATCTTTGTGGAAGTTATAGTTCATGTGCTGGATGGGGATGTTGGGAGTATGATAATGTTGAGGTTTGATTTTGAGGTGATCTCGGTGATGCAGATGGAATATGCATAGTTTTAGGCATGATTTTAGATACATTTTCACTCATTTTATCATGATTATCATATTCCCTTGAATTCCATCCCTTACTGTATGATTAGTGATTCCAGGTACATTTCGAAGAATTTTGGAGGATTTTTCTAAGGAATTCGAAGAAACAGCCACTGCCACAGCATGAGCCTGTTTCAGGATCTGTTTGGGCCTGTCATCCACTGCAGATTCAGTCAAGGGCCACGAAACCTCCTCCAATTGCAAACTGACCACCGGATTCCACCGTCTCAGCCTCGATTCACACGGTCTCAGTAACACTTTGCCAACCACATGGAAAGCTAGAGTCAATTTCGAGGATAAATCAAGAAAAGTTGCAAACAGCCTCAGGCACAAGCTTAGCCTGTGCATTCTGCAGAAACTAGAAAAGAGCAGAATGAATATAAAAATTGCGTCGCTTGCAGCAGAGCAGAACTGGCACCTGCAACCATATCCTGGGCACATCAGAAAAATTCCTGAAGATAAGGTAACAGCAACCATACTGCTTGGAGAAAAGTCCACTTAAAGAATCAATTTCATCAGCCGGATTTCAACCTATCAACACCCCTCCTATAGCGCTACATCCTGACAAGCACGTGGGCAACCAACTTGCTCAACCTCCATGCATCCAAGCAAGTGGGGAGAGAAAAAGGGACCTGAGCCGCGCCTATAAAAGGTGGAAGGAAGAAGAAGGAAGGCATCTGTAACGCCCCGAATTTTCAAAATTTGATTTTTTAGGAATTTTCGAAATTTTATTCCAGTTTTACCCTTGGGGTATTTTCGAGGTTTTAGTCGAAGAAATAAATTATTATGTCTTGGAAATGTCAATTTTAAGTTGGTATTGTCCATGGTTCGGGTCCCGTGAGAAACGGATCCGAGAACGGGGTGAAACGCGAAGGTTAATGGAGGGTACTATAAAACTACGTCGTTTTGGAAAAAAAAAAAAAAGAGACAATGTTGACTAGGGCGGGTTGACCGAGCCCTAGTCCAAAACGACGTCGTTTTGAACTAGGGCCGGCTCACCCTAAAAACCCTTCCCCTCTTTTCTTTTCTCCTCCTTCTCCTTACTTTTCTTTTTCTTTTCTTCACCTAAGCCGGCGCCGCCTCCCTCCATTCTCCTGCTCTTCTTTCTCTTTCGTTCATCTCTCCCTCATCTCCCTTCTTCCTCCTCTCTCTCGTCTTCCTCTCTTCCTTCTTTCTCCTCTCTCTCGTTTTCCTTCTCTCCCTCTCGCCCGCATCTCCCTTCCTTTCAAATCGCCGCCGCCTGTTCTCTACACGGCACCGAGGACGGGACCACGTCGAGCCGTCATTCGTCGCTGCCGTCGCCACGCTTTCCGTTCCCCGCGCCGTCGCCACCACAAGTTGCAGGGGGGACGGAGACGAGGTACGGGTTTTGTGCAGGCCCGTCGAGGGGGTCACCTGCGTGGGTCTTTCCCCCGCTGTTTCTGGTAAGTGCCGCCGCCCCGCTGATGTTCTTTGTCCCGTTTTGGTTTGGTTTCGGGTCTGACTAGATGGTGTTTGCGGATTTGTGTTTTTTTTGGTGGCCGGTTTTGACGGTGCTCGGCTGTGTCTCGTAGATTGTTAGCCGGTGGTTGTCGTGGACGGGTGAGTTTGTGGCTGCAGGTGTGTGGGTTCCGGTAGTGAGGTGCCGTGTGTGTGCGTGTGTTCTGCCGGCAGAGGGTTGAGGTTCGGTTCCGGCAGTAAACTCCCGGGTAAGATCCGTTCAACAACCTTTCTTCTAACCCGTTTAAGGGAGTTATGAGTGTTTGTGTTGGAATCGTTTTAAGTTGTGGAGTTTAATTGTTGCTGGCAGTTTGTGGAGAATTCCGGCGAGTTCACCGGAATCCGGCGAAGGCTCGGGAATCTTCCGGCGAGGCTCGGGAATTCTTCCGGCGAAGACTCGGGTGTTATTTCCGGCACTTAACGGTATACTTTAATGTGTAATTTGTATACATTGATGGCATGTACTATAATTCGGAATTGGGTTATGTAATTAATCGTGTTTAGTGGAAACCGAGACGGGTAGAACCTTAGGCCGGTAAATACCGACACGGGTAGAACCTTAGGCCGGGAATTCATAAACAACATAATGAGTGGGCCATAGGCTCGGGAAATTGTCATTGGGCTTAGATTGTTAGGCCGGAAAGGCTGGGCTCGGGTTTTATTACGTATTATGATTTTCATGACGGATTGGGCCCAAGCTCATTTAGGATACACTATGTCTAATATGGATTTAATGATGGGTTTTAAGCCCAAAGTAGAATGTGATTGGGTTTAATAGTGATTTTGGTATTTATGGGCTATAGGCCCAATAACGAGTAATTAATTTAAGATGGGCTTTAAGCCCAATGGCTAGTAATTGAGATGGGCTTTAGGCCCAATAAAATGTAACTAATTTTAATGGGTTTTAGGCCCAATGGTTTTGGGGAATGTGCTTTAGGCCCAATAAATGGATATTATTTTGAAATGGGCTTTAGGCCCAAAGGATTCTTATGATATGGGCCTTAGGCCCAGGTATCAATTGGATTTGAATTTTGGGTTTAGACCAGAGTTTCTTTGTAACGGGCCTAGTGTACAGTTTAAGCTTAAGACGTCATCATTAGCATGCATTCATTCTTTTGTCATGAATAAATATCTTATATAGTGTGTATGTTCATTGGAGGTTATGGACATGAGGTTGTTGAGGCGAAACGAGGCTTCGGCTTTCGAGACAACTATTATGGCCAAGGTGAGGACTTATAAACCTTTGTATGCATTACTGCCTACAATGCTCGGTTAATTGTTTTGGTGGTATTAATTGTTGGTCTTGAATGCTATATGCATGCTTGCTTGATGTGCTGATGTTGTTAATTGCAAAGTGTATATATTGATGATATCTTTGATGCGGTATGCCTGATTAAGTGAATTGTGTGCCGGTGTAATATGTTATGCCAGTTGAGCATGTTTGTTTGTTATGCTAAATAACATGATTTATGGATTTGTATTTGTGTGGTGGACTGTGGGCTGGAGGCCCGGACTTGTGAATAAGATATTAAATTCCACACAACACTGTTGAATCATAATGTATGGTACAATCCCTTAAGCGTAATTGAATAACATACAATAATAAGTCTACTGTGGGGCTGTTGACCGGTTGGTTCGAGCGGGAAGTAATACCCCTCGGGATAGCATGCGGGTTTGCATGTGGGCCTGTGATGGCCGGTTCTACCTCCCTCTTTCTATCTCCCCCTTTCTACCTCCCTCTTTCTCTCTGTCTCTCTCTCTCTCTAGATATGTTTGGGCTTCGTGCCTGGTTTATTTGGGCTTCATGCCTGGTTTATTTGGGCTTATGCCTGGTTGTCTCATGAGACGGGACCGAGCTCGACGCACACAGTAGAGTGTCCTAAATAAAATACTTAACCTTAATAACAAAGATAATAATATAAGTAATGATAGTGATGGTTGAAGTCTGGTGATGACTGGTGTTATGTATTGTGAATTGTTGTGCTCTGTGTTTGCTGTTGCCATTGCCGGTGTATTTGTAGTTGATTTGTTTTGTATATTATTGGTTTATTTGTCTGCGGTGAGACAGTGGTTGGTC
>JAKUCV010002470.1:96493-130788 GCA_028386065.3 Turnera subulata | reverse complement strand
GGTGATGACTGGTGTTATGTATTGTGAATTGTTGTGCTCTGTGTTTGCTGTTGCCATTGCCGGTGTATTTGTAGTTGATTTGTTTTGTATATTATTGGTTTATTTGTCTGCGGTGAGACAGTGGTTGGTCTCACCCCCTCACAGTTTATTACAGGCTAGCTGAACGTTGATCAGAAGAGCATATCAGCAGGTGGCGGTGCATTCCTCTCCTCGGGTCGGATCCATAGGGTTCTCTGCATACATGTTGTCATTATGTTTAGTCTTCCGCTGCGTACTTGATTCCTTTGTATTTAATATTATTTGATTTGATTGTGATCATGTTGTTGATGATTTTTTTCGTGTCCCGAGAATGATAAGGGCAAATTGGTCATTTTGTATTAAATATTTAATTTATTTTAATAAATTGGGACACGGGCGTTTCAGCATCGATCGATGGAGGGGAATTCAAAAACCTTCAAAAACACTTGAACGAGGGGAGAACCCAGAACCATCAAGGGTTCAAGGAGACACGACTCACTCCCTCTTCAGGGTAGAAATCGTGTTGCCTATAGCTTCGAATTCGTTCTGAACATTATGTTAACTCTTATCCACTTTGTTTTTGTAATTCTGATTATGAACTAAACAATCCCTTCTTAGGTTGAAGGGGGGCGTAGCATGTCCTCTGTTCGACTACAGTAAATTGCTCTTTTATTGTTCTTAACCTATTTTCTTGCCTTGGTTGATATGAACTTCATCCATGCTTGAGTCTTGATCAAACCCATGCATGATTGTAGGTAGTTAGGTGAAGGACCGAGAGGTGAAACCATAGCTGCTGGACCCTCAACAACCAGCCCTTAGTTCTTAGCTTTCTACCAAGCCGAGAGCTAATTGAGGAATTACCCTCAACACTGCCCTTAATCTCTTAGATTTGAACGGTGCGAGATTCTACTAAGGATGAGTGAGATTCTTTTGTTTTTTTCCTATGGTTAACCTCTATCCCCATCTACCTATAAATACATTATTTCATCACACTTTACAATATACAAAGAAAAACACTTCACAGATAAGCAACACAGAGATAAACTCCTCACAGAGAAACAGTACACAGAGAAACATACGAGAGCATATTTGACTCCGTATTTTCTTTTTCTCTTTCTCTTAGTTTATTGGGTTCTTAAGAGACATTGTTTTTTATACTCTCTGGTATCCTGCCATTTATGGTGGAAGAAGCTGTTGCTTCCTGGAGTAACTTTGCAGTAGGCAAAATATTCCTTTAGGACAGTGCCTAGCACGCCTCAGGTTGTGTGCCATGTTTCCTATTTTTCCAAAAATCTAAAGGAATATTTTTTTATATTTTCTTTTTCTATTAGTTTTCTCTTATGCTAAATTGTACTTAAAATTTTTATTTATGCTTTGACAAAGCTATTGGTGTGAGAGGAACTAAAAGATGCAAAAAGGAAATCAAGGTTGCACATGTGGAAAAAGAGAGAAGGAAATTTAGCCTGGTGGGAGGTATGTTTTTTTATTAAACTTTGTTTATAGGCTTTAAGTGAATACTAATCCCAAATTAAACAAAGCTACTCATTACCGAGTCAAATAATTTTATTTTTAGTGTAAAAATAAAATGAGAAATGAAAATTCTCCTAACTCAAAATACTAATTTTAGTTTTAGAAGATGATATTTGTGTTGTGATCATTGAAATTAGGATTAATATCTAGTTGGGATGATAAGCAAAAATTAATATGTTTATTAAAGGCTTTTGTGATCAAGTTTTTATTATAGATATCTTTGTTTTCTTAAATTTATGAGTTTGTGATATGAAAAATATTTATTGAATAATTTTAAATGAAATTATTCTTATTTTATATGTTTTGGGTTTATTAGTCAAAAGTTTCCATGAATATATTTTATATATTAAAATTTTGTATGAGTTGATCATCTCTTAGTGAGATTTTTGTGAAAAATTAAGTTATATATTTTCAGGTGTGAGCTTCAATTTTTAAAAATGTGGGGGTTTTTATTTCTTTAATTTTAAGAAAGAAAAATTATTTGAAAGAAATTTTTATTGTATATTTTTTTCTTTTTTTTTTTAAAAAAATCAAGTCACAACATGTGAATTTTTTTTTGATCGGGTCCTTATTAATGATGGTTCTCTCGAACCTGAGAATTTCGAGAAATTAAAATTATGTAGAAGTGATGCATAAATTTAGCACTATGGATTTTTTTTGAGAATTCATATATAATTGATTCTGTATAAGATGATAATTTTACAACTATTGTTATATATGATATGATATCGGATTGACGTTTTTGCTTTTAAATTTTAATGTGTGGTGAAGCAAGTATCTTGGAATAAAATAAAATTATAAGGGATGTTGGTATCTTAATACTATCACAAAATATTTAATTGAGGAACTTTTTATGAAGTTTAGACATTTTAATGTCGAATTGATGTGTATCCTCTTATGATTTAAATCTTAATTAAATATAGAAGAAATTCAATATTCAATATAAGTGTGCACAAATTTATTCAGAATTTGTTGCTGTCGTGGCCAGATTAAGCCATTGATATAAACACAATCACAATTGTGATAATGGGACTGCTTTGTGTACACTAATAAATTATTTGAGATATACTATAAAATTTTGGCATATATTATAGTGGACTTCCATTGTACTAATTGAGAGTATAGTGATGTAGAATGATTTTTTTTAATTCACACAGAGTAAAGTTAACTCATGGTGATACCTATATTTAGGCAGTCAGCTAAGTCAGAAAAGTTGTGAATTCTGGAAAAAAAAATTGAGACATAATACATTTCCTAGATTAGCTGACATTGAGGCTAAGTGATTGGAAATTTTCTTAGCAAATATTCCGTTGGGAATAAAACTAATTGTGTCTATGCGATGTAATTGCTAGGAGGAAATGTTCAACATGATCATAATAAATTATTATAATGAGGATAGACACATATGATCAATACCTTATGGTATAGTAGCGCTATTGAGAGAAGGAATAATTTTCATATATTATTAGAAGTCATAAGTGATTAGCCGATCATCTGACAAAATCGCGAGAAGAAAATTAATAAACGAAACATCGAGGGGTATGAAACCTTATTATGCCTGTTTCAAACAAATTAGTGATGGTAACCCAACCTGCGTGAAAGGAGATCCCGTGAAACAGGTTCATATGGGTATTAACAAGTCACTGGTTAGTTCTACTAGTACTTGAACATTTGTCCCTTCCTATGGTGTGAGTAAAAGTACTAGACTGCATTTGATCAAGAGGCTAAGTTAAGCTCTTATTGATCTTCATATCCCGTATGGGTGGTGTATTGCGTGCAGTATACACTTGATGAGATCACCTATGTGAGTGTGGAATGGGGCTGTTCCTGTGAAGATGTGTTTGTAGGTGCATCTTTAGAGCACTCAACAATTTTCAGGCGCGCGCACGGCCGAAATGCGCAAAATCGCAATAATGCGAAGAATTGTGGGGGTGTAGTCTGATTGGTAAGAACACTGACTTACCGAGATGCCTAGTAGTTCATAGTAACCGTTTGTTACACTGTTAGACATGGTTTGTGAATACTTATTAGTCTAGGCTTGGTTCATAGTCTACTAACACCAAGATCGATGTATTAGACTCATTAGTTGCAAGAACCCAGCAAACAGATTCAATTTTCTTTTGAAATATATGCAGGGGATTGTTGTAATATATTTCAAAACGAGTTGTCCCGCAATTTTACTTTTTAGCCCAACGCACATTTTGACTGGGTCCAGTCAATGTAGTTGGAAGTGATCAAGAAACCTAGTCAAAGTAGTTAGTAACAGCTTATTTATCCCTGATTTTAAGGAAATTACCTATATATACATTATTTCATCACACTTTATAATGTACAGAGAAAAATATTTACAAGAAAAACACCTCACAAATAAATACCACAGAGATAAACACCTCACAGAGAAACAAGCAAGCATATTTGACTCCTTATTTTATTTTTCTCTTTCTCTTAGTTTACTGGGTTCTTAAGTGACATTTTCTTTGTAGTCACTGGTATCCTGCAATTTATGGTAGACGAACCTGTTGTATCCTCAGAGAACTTTGCAGTAGGCAAAATATTCCTTTAGGGCAGTGCTTAGCACGCCTCAGGTTATATGCTATGTTCCTTATTTTTCCAACAAACGAAAGAAAGCATTGTTGTGTTTCAGAGAAACAAGAAAAGCTCTACAAAGCAGGAGGAGCTTCGCAAGACTTGATAAATGTTATGCATATCTACAACATCAAAATCAAGGACGAGTGTTGAAAATAATAATTTTGATGAGTTGTAATATTTTTAGGAAACTACTACATGTAGTTAGATTTGTATTTGTGATAAGATTTGATAGCAGTTATAGGCAATTGTGATGTCTATATATATGTCCTGTTAATCTACGTTTGTTTAAGGTTGCTATATGTGAACCAAAGGGTTACCAGAGAGATGGAACCAAAGGGTGTGTCTGGATAGACACAATGCAATCTGGTGTAATAGTGTTATGAAATATATGCATGAAGAGACATGCTTTGGTATTATCCTGTTACAATATAAATACTCTCTCCTCCTCCCTTTTTAGATCACCATCTGTCACACTTTTCGGGAAGCGAATGTAGTTGCTGACTTGATAACAAAGCAAAGTTTGTGTAGGAATATTAGATAAGTATTTATTTACTTAATATAAATTTACTTTATTTTACTATGCAAACTACACACATAAAACATTAGGGTATATGTTCCATTATATAGTGTACCACGAATATCATTAAACCTAGTCCCTTTAGATTTAGGACTCTTACCACAACTCAAATTTATATTAAATAAATAAATACTTAGTTTAATATTCCTACATTTTTTTCCCAATACCGAACAAATTTTATCTCATCCATAGAAAAAAATAAAAAAATAAAAACAAAAAGACTCACAGAAGGAACAATAACAAATTCTAGTTTTGAGAGCTGCAACTTACATTACATGGAATACTGAAGCTTTTACAACACCAGAAATGGAAGGAGACCAAAGAAACCAAGAAAATCGGCTATTAGTAGATCTGCGAGCTGGCATAATTGAAAATAACTTACCATTATTCTCTAGGGATTTATGCCCACATTTTGCACGAAAAAGTGCTAAACGATTGGGCATACTCAACAAAATTTTTTATGCAAGAATTCATCTTGACTCAATTATACGTGGCCCAGATGATGACCACTTTGAGGGGCGCCACTTCTCCCATGGTGGATTGCATTCATCAAACCTGGTCCCCACCGATCATAGTCAGGAGGAGGTTTCTTGGCTCTACCATTCCGACAGTCAGCTTATGGAGGAGGGACCTGCTTGCTGCCCCACCTATCAGCCTCAAGAGAGTCGCCCAAAGCTTGGAGGGGCCTGGCCCGAGCTCTTGATAACATCTAAATGTTAGTGTTTTTATGATGGTTTTGAATGGCTTTTACTATGTATTCTTGGTCGATTATGTGTATAATCTTTATATTATTGTGTGTTTTCATGCCTTGTCTCAATTAGTACTTCACTTTTGCTGATTACGTGTTTTTATCAGGAATTTATCGTTTTTATTGAAGAATGGAAGCTTTTTAGCCAAGTTTAGAAACCAGACCCAATTTAGGAAACTTTCTGCAGTGAACACAACCGACTATTTTAATGATTTCGGGCGTTCTAGGAATCGAAATTAAGTGAGACTAATTGGAGACAAAACTAGACTTCCAGATCTTTCTATGGATTAAATTTCGTAATTTTTGGACAACTCTACAAGGAGAAGTAATTATTTTAATCCAGCCCATGATGCAGATTTGTCTGTGCCTACCTAAGTCTAGTGTTTCAGCGATATCTTAAGCTATAGAAGTCTAATTGAAAAATTATTTTTATGGAAAGAAAGCTAGGAGAATTGTCTAGAACTTTTAGAGGAGCCCAATGCCAAGTTCGGAGGTCTTCTATGAATTAAATGGCATGCAAATTTTGGTTTAGAAAACAAGCAAAAGTCCAACTTGGAGTACAAGTCAAGAATTCAATTTCCATTCAAAGAAGGAGAGCCTCACCGACTTCCAGCAGCTAAAGACAGTATAAAAGGACCCCCTACTTCGACATATTCAGGAGGCAGAAGTCAGAGGGCGAAGCTCTGCCGAATTGGTTAGTTATTAGGTCACACACACTAGTAGGGTTAGGGTTTTCACTCTTTTGGATCCTCTAGGTGGTGCTGAATTTCTCATCTAATTTCAAAGGTTATTCCCGACAACAATTCAACCTTTTTCCAGCAGGATTTGAAGGTTCAAAGTCACAGAATCACCAGTCTAATTGCAGCAGAAGTCGTCATCAGAGGAGCACAAGTCGACGCCATCATTACCAACACAAATCGGCTACCCGACTTCACTACTCTCTCTTTTATTCGATTTTTTTTCTGTTTAATTGTTTACTTGATGAATTCTTGTGAGATTTTGATGATTTGCTTTTTTATTATGATGAACTAACTCTCTAATCTAGGATTAGGGATGTAGCCAATTACTTCTTTGGTTTTATTATATATGAATTGATGTTAATTCAATCGATTGTGTTGAATGTTCAATCTATGTGTGCCGAATCTATTATCTACTTTGGATCGATTCTTATTGATTGCAACGTGCGAGAGCTGCGTGATTTATATGATGATACCTACAAGAACATAGATTGATTGATGCTAAAATATGCGAGAGCTGATAGTTTGTTAGGGCTTGATTGATTGTTTTGTGATTAATGAGTTTAGTATTGATGCTAGGCTGTGCTAGAGCTAGGTAGTAATCTTTGCTGAATATTTGATTCAACATGAGAGAGCTGAGGATTAAGACATTAGAAATAATTGCCCACAATCACACATCAATAGGAGAAATCGACATCCATGCATAATAAACTTAGATAGTAATTATGTGAACCCCGATTTCCTAGGTTGCTTTAGATATAGATAGAACTTCACTTTAGATTAAGTCTGCGATTTTATTTCTTTTTATTTGTTAGTTTCGACATCACCCTACACCATCTTTTTTTTTATTTTCCTAGATAATCATAAGTTGTGACATTAGATAGTACTTATTTCCCTTGTTTCGTGGATCGACCTTGATTAGACTACTACACTACATAGTATACTATGCGCTTGCAGTTAACAATCGTTGCGTTTACTCGTGAGTTATTTGTGTATCTTGTTGTGAATTGATCAAGAATTATAAATTTGAAAAAGTCAAGCGTAAATAAAACGCATCAAGCTTTTCTGGCGCCGTTGCCGGGGAACAAACGGTTTTAATACTATTGAGATTGCAGCTAGATTACTTTAGGTTTTATTTTTCGCATTAGTTTCTTTTTATTTCCTTTTATTTTTATTTAATCGATTTTTTTTTTATTTAGTGTTGTCGATTTTGGTTGATGCCCAAGATGAGACGCAGTGCTTCATCGAGTCCAATTCCTGAGATCAATCTGGAGATTGAGAGAACATTACACAAGCAACTACGCGTGAACAAGTGAAACCAGAAGCAAGTCGTAGAGCCTGTGGAGTTTCTTCAAGATACTAAAATAGAAGCGGAAGCAGAAATTGTAGTAGATAATTTCGAAACAGTGATCATGGCAGAAGAAGGAAACAAGACATTGCGTGACTACACAACACCGAGTTTGGATATAGTGCAGTCGAGCATTGCAAGGCCAGCGATCAATGCCAACAATTTCGAACTGAAGACAGCACTCATTCATATGGTGCAACAGGAACAATTTGGAGGCTTGGATAATGAGGACCCGAATCAACATCTACAAACGTTTACGGTGATTTGTGATTTGAGCAAGATCAATGGGGCGACTGATGATGCAATTCGACTTCGTCTATTCCCGTTTTCTTTCCAAGGCAAGGATAAGAACTGGTTGAAGTCAGGAGCAGCTGGAACATGCAAGACGTGGGAGGAGCTTTCAAAGGCTTTTCTTGCCAAATATTATCCACCTGATAAAGTAGCACGTATCCGGAGCAATATTACATCATTCACCCAATACGATGGAGAAAGTTTTTGTGAAGCATGGGAACGTTACAAGGTTCTTATTCAAGGATGCTCACAATATGGATTACCCAAATGGCTTGTAGTTCAATCGTTCTTCAATGGTTTAAAATTTAAATGAGCCTTTGCGCATGAGTTTGGATGCAGCTTCAGGAGAGGCATTCTTGGCGCAAGCACCCGATGTGGCATATCAGAAGTTGGAGATGATGGCGAGTAATAGTTACCAGAGCTCTTCACGAGCAAACAACAAGCGAGTAGCTGGAATTCTGGAAGTGGAGACAGTGACAATGCTTAATTCGAAGCTAGATTCTTTGAATCAGCAGGTGAAATCATGTGTTGCTGCTGTTATGCCGAGTTTAATTTGTATAAATATGCAGGTGCTGGACACAATTCAATGAATTGTCCAACCGGAGACGAGTTGATGATTGTGCAGATGAGCTACATTCATCAACGCCAACAACAATGAGGACCCTACACCAACACATAAAATCCGGAATGGAGGAATCATCCTAATTTCTCATGGAGGGAGAGCAACCCGAACCAGCAAGGCAACTTTCAAAGGAACGATTATGGGTAGAAGAGTTCAAGCATGCAAATTCCGAAAAATTAAGACATGGATCTTACATCTATGATGAAAGCCATAATGGAGACTCAATGTATGCAAACGGAGATGATGCAAGGATTCAACAATCGAATGGCGAATATGGAGTCTCAATCGAAGATGCTTGAGACGCAACTTGCGCAGCAAGCAGAGGTGATTATGAGAACACCAAGAAACCTACCGGGACAGCCTACGGTTAATCCGAGAGAGCAAGTCAAAGCTGTAGAACTTAGAAGCAGAAAGCAGTTAGATGATCCCCATCCTCCTAAAGAAGATGAAGCCGACACCATCATTAAGCAAGATGAAGAAGATGAGCAACTGAAAGTAGAGAAGAAGTTACCTGAAAAGGGAGCAGAGGAGAAGAAGCATGAGCAAGAGAAGTGGATTCCCAAGTGGAAGCTAGCGAAGCAGAAAAGAGAGCAACCGAAAGAGATATGGCCTGAATTCAAAGCTTATGAACCACCGGTTTCGTTCCCTCAGCATCTTCAGCTGGACAAAAAAGGCGAACAATTCGGGAGATTTATTGAACATTTAAAGAAATTGCATATTAATGTTCCATTTACTGAAGTAATTTCTCAAATGCCTGCTTATGCTAAATTTCTCAAGGAAATTCTTTCCAGGAAAAGGAAGCTAGAAGATTAGGAAACAGTGGCTTTGACGGAGGAGTGCAGTGCAATCCTGCAGAACAAGCTGCCGCCGAAACTGAAGGGCCCTGGAAGTTTCTCTATTCCTTCCAATATTGGTTCTATGTGCATTGAGCTAGCTCTATGTGATTTGGGAGCCAGTGTCGTCTTATTCCGAAGCGAATTGCTGAGAAGCTAGATATTGGAGATATGAAGCCGACTACGTCTCTCTCCAGCTTGCAGATCGATTTGTCAAATATCCAGTAGGGATATTGGAGGATATTCGAATCAAGGTTGGGAAGTTCTTTGTACTAGTCGATTTTGTGGTGCTCGACATGGAGATTGATTTTCAAATACCGATTATTCTTGGGAGGCCGTTCTTAGCTATTGCTGGAGCTCAAATTGATGTTCGTGGTGGAAAGCTTACTTTAGGAATTGGGAATGAGAAAATCGAGTTCAATGTCTTCCTTGCTACCGAAGGACCACTTGAAGAAGAAAATTGTTTCCGGGTTGATTTTATTGATGATGCCGTGAAAGAAGTGAGCAAAGTAGCGAGTAGTGATGATCCACTCTTGAATTTCTTGGTGACGAGTGGCACTACTGAAGATGACGATTTGGAGATTGCCCAAAGTGCAAAAATTTTGCAATTCACACCACCATTGGAAGCGACCGAAGACAAGAGCTTTGAGATGATTGGAGAAGAAAAGAAAGACGATGTTCGGAGCGTGCCAAAGGTAGAGCTGAAACCATTACCATCTAAGCTACGGTATGCATTCTTAGGTCCCGACTCTACATATCCTGTTATCATTAATGCTGAGTTGAGTAAAGTAGAGGAGGAGATGCTACTTGATGTGCTTAGAAAGCATAGAAAAGCTAATGGATATTATGTTGAGGACTTGAAAGGAATTAGTCCTACATTCTGCATGCATCGGATTTTGCTTGAGGAAGGTAGCAAACAGAGCATTGAAAGTCAAAGGAGGCTTAAAGAGAATATGAAGGAAGTTGTGAAAAAGAAGATTCTTAAGCTTCATGATGCAGGGATTATTTATCCTATTTCTGACAGTGAATTGGTAGCCCCAGTTCACGCGGTACCGAAGAAAGGAGGAATGACAGTGGTCAAGAACAAGGATGACGAGTTGATTCCTGTGAGGACTGTTACAGGATGGAGAATGTGTATTGATTCTAGGAAGCTGAACAGTGCTACACGCAAGGATCACTTTCCATTGCCGTTTATCGATCAAATGCTTGAGAGACTAGCAAAGCATTCTTACTATTGCTATTTGGATGGATATTCGGGATTCTTTCAGATACCTATTCACCCGAATGATCAACAGAAGACGACGTTCACTTGTCCGTATGGAACTTTTTCTTATCGACGGATGCCTTTTGGGCTGTGCAACGCACCAGCCACTTTTCAGAGATGCATGATGGCGATTTTCTCCGACTACATAGAAAAGATTATGGAGGTTTTCATGGATGACTTTTCCATCTACAGGAAGACATTTGAGGATTGTTTATCTAACCTATCAAAGGTACTTAGATGTGAGGAGACTAATTTGGTGCTTAATTGGGAAAAATGCCATTTTATGGTACAAGAAGGAATTGTTCTTGGACATTTAGTTTCCGAACATAGGATTGAAGTGGACAAAGCCAAGATAGATGTGATAGAGACCTTACCTCCACCGAATTCAGTCAAGGCGGTTCGCAGTTTTCTTGGACATGCCGGATTTTACAGAAGATTCATTAAGGATTTCTCAAAGTTAGCCAAACCACTTACTAATCTCTTGAATAAAGATGTGCCTTTTGTCTTTGATGAACACAGTATGGAAGCATTCGACAAGCTCAAGAAGGAGCTGATTTCGGCACCCATCATTCAACCCCCTGATTACTCACTTCCGTTCGAGATTATGTGTGATGCAAGCGACTATGCTGTAGGCATAGTCTTAGGACAACGCCGAGATGGGAAGATGCACGCCATTTATTATGCAAGCAAGACTCTAGATGATGCTCAAGTAAATTATGCAACTACGGAGAAGGAGTTATTAGCTGTTGTGTTCGCAATTGATAAGTTCAGGAGTTACCTTTTGGGTTCCAAGGTGATTGTTCACACGGACCATGCTGCATTGAAGTATTTGCTCCAGAAGAAAGTTGCGAAACCACGACTTCTTCGATGGATTCTTATGTTGCAAGAATTCGACCTAGAGATCAAGGACAAGGAAGGAATGGAGAATTTAGTTGCTGATCATTTATCACGACTGCAATTGGAGAAAGACGAGAAGCAAGAAGAGGAGAAGCCGATGAATGATGCACTGCCGGACGATTACCTCGCCATGGTCAATGCAAGCATGGGATACATTTCGAAGGATGAGAGCAATTTTGATCAAGTCTACAATCAAAGCAATTTTCATGGAAGGCGATTCACCGAAAAGCTTCATGATCCACCATAACCGCCCATCCATCCAGTCTAGCTAAGACGACAGTAAAGTAGCGCTGTCTGGGAGGTAACCCACAATTTATGGTAGTTTATGTTTTGAGTCTTTTATTTTCAATAATTTTTGTTTTGTTTTTTAGTCTATGCAGATTGCAAGAAGAAGGAATTTTTCGAGGAGAGATCAACACATTGGAAGGGTCAAGACGAATTCTTCATCAAATTAAACAGAGAAGCTTTTCTTAAACTCAAACTTTTACTTTTCTGCGTAATTTCTGTGATGATTTGCTTGAGTGCTTTGTTGGACTTCATTTCTTTTGATGCATTCAAACATTTAGCACTTACCCTTAGGCTCCGATGGCAAGTTCATAACAAACTAGGCTAAATTAGAGGAGACAATTTTTAGGATTAGTTTTTAGGATTTTTTTTATTTTTCTAGCACCCTAGGATTTTTCACTTTTTCATAATTCATTAAAAAGATAAAAATAAAAAAAATAGAAAAACAAAAAAAAAGAAAAAAATTGGGTTTTTACGTACCATTAGCGCACAAGGATGACAATTAGCGCGCCCACGGGCTAGGAAAGGCACACCAGCCGCGCATCAGCACGCACATGGCGCACCAAAGTGCAAGCCATCACGCCCCAGCCGACCCGCCAGCGCACACCAACGCGAGACCAAGACGCACCCGCGGGCACACCAACCAGCACCTGCAGGCGCGCCAAACCGGACAAAAGCGCACCAAGGCACGCCGACACCAGCACCGACCCGAGAGCAGCAGAGGCAATTTTTGCCGGCTCAAAAAATTTTTCCAATCCATTTAGCTTCCAACTTTAGTGCCTTAAACTCACCAAAAATATATATAGGTTAGTATTCCTTTAGTTTTTAGGATTAGGATTTCGTTTTTGTTTTTGTTTTATTTTTATTTTTAGGGATTTTTTAATCCTTGGAGAAAAAGGATTCCTAGAACACACCCACTTTGAATACTAGTTTGAGAAGGATTCCTAGTACCCATAGGACTAGAAGTCGGCACCAACACATCCATTTTCCACCGCCTCTAGAGCCTATAAATACACACCCATACACCCATATTTTTCCACACAAAAAACATTCAAGCTCTAGACATCCATACAACTAGTGCCGATTTTACTTCCGTAGCACCCTTTAGGTTTTTCTTTGATTTCTTTTCATCTCCTAGCCTCTTTAGCCCTAGTTCAAGATGACTTTTCCCTCAAACAACCCTTGCCGACCCAACTTCACCATCACCGACCATACCCCGTGCTTTATGCCTATGCCCTAAGTTTACCGAGTACAATCCGGGATGGATTTCTGAAGCGAATCGCGCTAGGTTTGACAAGCTGATTAGGAGACCCCTAATTCCTACGAGGTACATTGACTTTGAGGTGGTTGAATCTTACAATCTTGAGGAGCCGATTGGCAAGTACCTTACCAACATAGGACTAGTCAATTTTTGCAAGAATAAGGAGCCGTCATACCAGGAGCTTACTTATGAGTTTCTTGCTACTTTTGGGTATGATGTGGATCTCAAGGACATTCATGATCCCGGCTATGTCAAGTTTCGGCTTGCAAGGAAAGACTATGAGATGAGCTTAATTGATTTCAACAAGATTTTTTGTATTGATGCCGAAGGATGGCGAGTTCCTAGCTGTGGCTTTAACGCAAGTGTCATGTGGAATACACTTTGCAGCACTTCATATGCGCGCTTCAAAGGCTTGGCTAATGACTTGTGCATTAAGGGCAATTCACTGAGGTATTAACATAGAGTTGTGGCACACTTTTTCTTTGGAAGAACCAAAGATGCACACAAGGTGCAATGTGATGAGCTTTTTGTACTCTATTGCATGGTACATGGGTACAAACTCAATGGTGTACTTTGGTTATTGCAAAATTTTGCTCATATTTGCAAAGGAGAAAGCGAGATAGCATGTGGAGGGCTGATCACTCATATCGCAAAATTCTTAGGAATTAACCTAGATCCCTACACTTTAACCCCTTCTAACCCCGCACTTGAGAATGTGCATAAGCATGTTGCCGCAGCTATGGCCCTAGAACTCCATGAACCCATTGATCCATATCCTTTTAGTGATGAAGAAGAGGTTGATGAGGAGTGCTTTTGTGTTAGCACACAACCGATCCACCGTAAGCCACCATCATCTACATCATCCGTGGAGTCCGATTCCTCCAACATCTTCGAATTTCTCATAGGATGGGAAGCTCAAGTCGATGGGATCGCCAATCTCAACAAGACCACCGGCGAATTACTCTCTCAAATGAATATGTTGGTTGACGTTGTTGATAAGTTAGGGAGTGTCATGTACAGTAAATTGGATGAACAAGAGAAGACCATCGCACAACTTAGGAAGAAGCTAGAGAAGACAGAAAACAAACTTGCCGAGTAGTTTCATGCATCATTGATAACTTCTAAATGTTAGTGTTTTTATGATGGTTTTGAAATGCTTTTACTATGTATTCTTGGTCGATTATGTGTATAATCTTTATATTATTGTGTGTTTTCATGCATTGTATCAATTAATACTTCAATTGATGCCTATGCCTAAGTTTACCGAGTACAATCCGGGATGGATTTCTGAAGAGAATCGCGCTAGGTTTGACAAGCTGGTTAGGAGACCTCAAATTCCTACGAGGTACATTGATTTTGAGGTGGTTGAATCTTACAATCTTGTAGAGCCGATTGGCAAGTACCTTGCCAACATAGGACTAGTCGATTTTTGCAAGATTAAGGAGCCGTCATATGAGGAGCTTACTTATGAGTTTCTTGCTACTTTTTGGTATGACGTGGATCTCAAGGACATTCATGATCCCGGCTATGTCAAGTTTCGGCTTGCAAGGAAAGACTATGAGATGAGCTTAATTGATTTCAACAAGATTTTTGGTTTTGATGCCGAAGGATGGCGAGTTCCTAGCTGTGGCTTTAACGCAAGTGTCATGTGGAATACACTTTGTAGTACTTCATATGCGCGCTTCAAAGGCTTGGCTAATGACTTGTGCATTAAGGACAATGCACTGAGATATTTACACAGAGTTTTGGCACACTCTTTCTTTGGAAGAACCAAAGATGCACACAAGGTGCAATGTGATGAGCTTTTTGTACTCTATTGCATGGTACACGGGTACAAACTCAATGGAGGACTTTGGTTGCTGAAAAATTTTGCTCATATTTGCAAAGGGGAAGGCGAGATAGTATGTGGAGGGTTGATCACTCATATCGCAAAATTCTTAGGAATTAACCTAGATCCCTACACTTTAACCCTTTCTAACCCCGCACATGAGACCGTGCATAACCATGTAGACGCAGCTATGGCCTTAGAACTCCATGAACCCATTGACCCATATCCTTTTAGTGATGAAGAAGAGGTTGATGAGGAATGCTTTTGTGTTAGCACACAACCGATCCACCGTAAGCGACCATCGTCTACATCATCCGTGGAGTCCGATTCCTCCAACATCTTCGACTTTCTCATGGGATGGGAAGCTCAAGTCGATGGCATCGCCAATCTCGACAAGACCATCGGCGAATTACTCACTCAAATGGATAAGTTGGTCGACGTTGTTGATAAGTTAAGGAGAGTCATGTGCAGTAAATTGGATGAACAAGAGAAGACCATCGCGCAACTTAGGAAGAAGCAAGAGAACATAGAGAACAAACTTGCCGAGTAGTTTCATGCATCATCATTCTACGTGTTGTGTTTTTATCGCTTTATGTCTTTACTTTTATTGGATGCAGTAAATGCTAGTCATCCTCGTGGCAATTTAAATTTCATGTCAAATGTGTTTAATTTTGGTGTCATGAACACCCAGTGGCAATGCAATTTCGATTTCTCTATCTCTCTTATGGTTGATTCTTACTTTCTCTCTTGTTTGGATCATCTTTTGTTATGTGCTATACAAGTTTCCATCGAAGTTTGAGGAGAGTGCCTCTCCTATGGGCCTATCTTTTTACCCTTTGTTTCTTTTCTTTCTTGGCCAATGAGGACATTGTCCGATTTAAGGTTGAGGAGGGGGAACAAATTTCTTTGCAATTTGTTTGTGTTTGTTTTGTTTTGTGTCAATAAAGAGCATTTTTTTTACTTTAATATATTGAGTATGCATATTTTTGATTCTAGATTACTTAGTAAAGCCATTACCTTTTTCAAAAATTGTTTCCAAAATCGTTTTCAACTTTTGTTTTCAAATTGTTTTCAAATTATTTTTCAAAATTATTTTTTAAATAAAAAGGTTTTCAAAAATCAACAAAAGTAAAAAATTCCAAAAAAAAATCAAAAATATTTTTATTTGTTTTTCAAATTATTTTCAAATCCACATTTCTATGATCAAGATTTCAAAGCGAATTTTTCTCATAAATGCTCAATGAAAGAGATGATTTAGGCATTCTTTGTTTGAACCAACAAGCCAATAAAACGCCTACCCTTTATCATTATCCCTTGTTTAACCCCTTTGAGACTAAATCATGGTAGCTAATTTTTCTTCCTTACCCACATTTACCCACCTTTAACCCTTTGAAGCCTTATAGCTACCATTCTTTTCTTTCATTATCCATACTCTATTTTTCAAAGTTCCTTAAGAGATTTTTGTTCTATGTTTTTATCAAGATTCTTTCTATGATAAGTGCAATTGTACCGTACCTTTTCACATCCAAGAAGTTCTATGTATTGAAGATGTTTGCACTTTCAATTGTTTTAAGTATGTTGTGGAATGTCAAGCGCCAAAAAAAAAGGAAGAAAAGAAAATCGACAAAGTCGATTCAAAAGAAAAGAGAAAAAAAAAATCAAAAAAAGAAATGAGAAATTGCGCTATCAATGGTTCCTGAAATATGTTGAATTTCTTTTGATAATCACATGATGGATGTTACTTCAAGACTTGCACTTTCAGAATTCTTTTCAATCCCTTAATAATGCATATTGCAATCTTATCTTTAGTGAATTTTTGAACTTTGACTTCCTATACACCTTTTCTTTGATCAACCTTTACCCAATACCCCATTACAACCCTTTGTAAAGTCCTATTGATCTTTTTGAGAGTGTTTATTCATAATAGTAGAGTTAAGTTCTGGAATTTGCCTATGGGACTAGTTTTTCAAGTTTTCATGACGTCAATTCATTCTTGCAGGCATATGGGAAATCGATTTTTGCAAAGTGATTTGTGTGAAAGCTTGTGCGGGTAAGTCCGACTATGGCATGGATGCTTTTTCATGAGATTTTCTTTCTGTCTTGGCATTTGATCTTAAATGATTACTCATAAGCTCTTGGTGATTATCTTGAAAGTCTTGATATGAAGTTTTTTAATTGTGTGATTTGGTGGAGATTTTTAAAACCCTCATTTGGTTTATTTTCTTTCATTTGCTTGAGGACTAGCAAAGTTTAAGTTTGAGGAGATTTGATAACATCTAAATGTTACTGTTTTTATGATGGTTTTGAATGGCTTTTACTATGTATTCTTGGTCGATTATGTGTATAATCCTTATATTATTGTGTTTTTTCATGCATTGTGTCAATTAGTACTTCAATTTTGTTGATTAAGTGTTTTTATCAGGAATTTATCCTTTTTATTGAAGAATGGAAGCTTTTTAGCCAAGTTTAGAAACCAGGCCCAGTTTTGGAAACTTTCTGCAGTGAGCACAACCGACTATTTCGATGATTTCCAGAGTTCTAGGCATCTAAATTAAGTGAGACCAATTGGAAACAAAACTAGACTCCTATAGCGTTATATGGATTAAATTTTATAATTTTTTAACGAGTCTACGCGGAGCAGTAATTATTTTAATCCAGCCCATGATGCAGATTTTTCTGTGCTGACCCAGGCTAGTGTTTCGGTGATATCTTGAGCTACAGAAGTCCAATTGAAGAGTTCTTTTTATGGAAAGAAAGCTGAGAGAATTATCTAGAACGTTATAGAAGAGCCTAACTCCCAGTTTGGACTTCTTTTTGGAGTTAAGTGGCGTGCACTTTTCGGGTCAGAAAACAGGCAAAAGTCCAACTTGGAGTGCAAGTCAAGAATTCAATTTCCATTCAAAGAAGGAGAGCCCCACCGACTTTCAGCAGCTAAAGACAGTATAAAAGGACCCCGTAGGTCGAAATATTCAGGAGGCAGAAGTCAGAGGGCGAAGCTCTGCCGAATTGAATAGTGATTAGGTCACACACACTAGTAGGGTTAGGGTTTTCACTCTTTTGGATCCTCTAGGTGGTGCCGAATTCCTCATCCAATTTCAAAGGTTATTCCCCACAACAATTCAACATTTTTACAGAATGATTTGAAGGTTCAAAGTCACAGAATCACCAGTCCAGTTGCAGCAGAAGTCGTCATCAGAGGAGCACAAGTCGACGCCACCATCACCTACACAAATCGGCTACCCCGACTTCGCTACTCTCTCTTTTATTTGATTCTCTTTTTGTTTAATTGTTTACTTGATGAATTCTTGTGAGATTTTGATGATTTGCTATTTTATTATGATGAATTAATTCTCTAATCTAGAATTAGGGATGTAGCCAATTACTTCTATGGTTTTATTATATATGAATTGATGTTTATTCAATTGATTGTGTTGACTGTTCAATCTATGTGTGCCGAATCTATTATCTACTTTGGATTGATTCTTATTTGTTGCAACATGCGAGAGCTGCATGATTTATATGATGATACTTAGAAGAACATAGATTGATTGATGCTAAAATATGCGAGAGCTGATAGTTTCTTAGGGCTTGATTGATTGTTTTGTGCTTAATGAGTTTAGTATTGATGCTAGGCTATGCGAGAGCTAGGTAGTAATCTTTGTTGAATATTTGATTCAACAAGCGAGAGCTGAGAATTAAGACATTAGAAACAATTGTCCACAATCACACATCAACATAGATATCAATTCCATGCATAAGTTGTGACATTAGGTAGTACTTATTTCCCTTGTTCCGTAGATCGACCTTGATTAGACTACTACACTACATAGTACACTGTGCGCTTGCAGTTAACAATCGTTCCGTTTACTCGTGAGTTATTTGTGTGTCGTGTTGTGAATTGATCAAGAATTATAAATTTGAAAAAGTCACGCGTAAATAAAATGCATCAATCATCATTCTATGTGTTGTTTTTTTATTGCTTTATGTGTTTACTTTTATAGGATCCAGTAAATGCTAGTCATCCTCGTGGCAATTTAAATTTCATTTCAAATGTGTTTAATTTTGGTGTCATTAACACCCAGTGGCAATGCAATTTCGATTTCTCTATCTCTCTTATGGTGGATTCTTACTTTCTCTTTTACTTGGATTATCTTTTGTTATGTGCTATACGTGTTTCTATCTAAGTTTGAGGAGAGTGCCTCTCCTATGTGCCTATCTTTTTGCCCATTGTTTCTTTTCTTTCTTGGCCAATGAGGACATTGTCCGATTTAAGTTTGAAGGGAGGGAGGGGGGGAACAAATTTCTTTGCGCTTTGTTTTTGTTTGTTTAGTGTCAATAAAGAGCATGTTTCTGACTTTAATATATTGAGTATGCATATTTTGATTCTAGATTACTTAGTAAAAAGCCATTACTTTTTCAAAAATTCTTTTCAAAACTGTTTTCAACTTTACTTCTTCAAAATGATTTTCAAATTGTTTTCAAAATTGCTTTTTTTAAAATTGATTTTCAAATAAAAAAAAATTCAAAAAAATCGTTCAAAAAAAATTCGAAAAAAAACAAAAAAAAATTTCTTTGTTTTTCAAATTATTTTCAAACCCACCATTCTATGATCAAGATGATTTTGTTGATGGATAACCAAGAGAGTTACTTTGAGTTTTTGAAATATTTTTTTTTTAGATGCAAGAAGTTTGATTTTTGATTGACCTTGTGTTCATGCTTAGTTATGATGAATTCATGCAAGTTCTAGCATTCTTTGCCTAGCATTTTTCGACACCCTATGCATTATTTTTCAAACTCTTGACGTCACACGTATGTCCTAGAGCAAGTTTTCAGAACTTTTCAAAACGAATTTTTCTCATAAATGCTCAATAAAAGATATGATTTTGGCATTATTTGTTTTAACCAACAAGCCAATAAAAAGCCTACCCTTATTATTATTCCTTGTTTAACTCCTTTGAGCCTAAATCATGGTAGCTAATTTTTCTTTCTTACCTATATTTACCCACCTTTAATCCTTTGAAGCCTTATAGCTACCATTCTTTTCTTTCATTATCCGTATCCTATTTTTCAAAGTTCCTTAAGAGATTTTTGTTCTATGTTTTTATCAAGATTCTTTCTATGATAAGTGCAATTGTACCGTATCTTTTCACATCCAAGAAGATCTATGCATTGAAGATGTTTGCACTTTCAATTGTTTCAAGTATGTTATGGAATGTCAAGCGCAGAAAAAAAAAAGAGATGAAAAGAAAATCGACAAAGATTCAAAAAAAAAAATCAGAAAAATCCAAAAAAGAGATGAGAAATTGCGCAATCAATGATTCATGAAACAAGTTGAATTTCTTTTGATAATCACATGATGGATGTTACTTCAAGACTTGCACTTTGAAATTTTTTTTCAATTTCTTGATAGTGCATATTGCAATCTTTTCTTAAGTGAATTTTTGAACTTTGATTTCCTATACACCTTTTCTTTGATCAACCTTTACCCAAGACTCCATTACAACCCTTTGTAAAGTCCTATTGATCTTTTTGAGAGTGTTTATACATAATAGTGGAGTTAAGTTCTGGAATTTGCATATGGGACTAGTTTTCCAAATTTTCATGACGTCAATTCATTCTTGCATGCATATGGGAAATCGATTTTTGATAAGTGATTTGTGTGAAAGCTTGTACGGGTAAGTCTGACTATGGCATGGATGCTTTTTCATGAGATTTTCTTTCTTTCTTGGCATTTGATTTTAAATGATTACTCATAAGCTCTTGGTGATTATCTTGGAAGTCTTGATATGAATTCTTTTTGATTGTGAGATTTGGTAGAGATTTTCAAAACACTCATTTGGTTTATTTGTTTAATTGCTTGAGGACAAGCAAAGTTTAAGATTGAGGAGATTTTGATAACATCTAAATGTTAGTGTTTTTATGATGGTCTTGAATGGCTTTTACTATGTATTCTTGGTCGATTATGTGTATAATCTTTATATTATTACGTATTTTCATGCATTGTGTCAATTAGTACTTTAATATTGTTGAAGAATTTATCGTTGGTCCATTATGTGTATAGTCATGCATTAAGTGTTTTTATCAGGAATTTATCATTTTTATTGAAGAATGGAAGCTTTTTAGCCAAGTTTGGAAACCAAGCCCAATTTAGGAAACTTTCTGCAGTGAGCACAACCGACTATTTTAATGATTTCGGGAGTTCTAGGCATCGAAATTAAGTTAGACTAATTGGAGACAAAACTAGACTTCCAGGGCTTTCTATGGATTAAATTTTGTAATTTTTGAACTAGTCTACATGGAGCAGTAATTATTTTAATCCAGCCCAGAATGCAGATTTTTCTGTGCCAACCCAGGCCCAGTGTTTCTTCGATCTCTTGAGCTACAGAAGTCCAATTGAAGATTTATTTTTGTGGAAAAAAAGCCGAGAGAATTATGTAGAACTTTGTAGAAGAGCGTAAGGCCCAGTTCGGACGTCTTCGAGATGTTAACTGGCGTGTAAATTTCGGGTCAGAAAACAGGCAAAAGTCCAACTTGGAGTGCAAGTCAAGAATTTAATTTCCATTCAAAGAAGGTGAGCCTCACCAACTTCCAGCAGCTAAAGACAGTATAAAAGGCCCCCTAGGTTGACATATTCAGGAGGCAGAAGTTAGAGGGCGAAGCTCTGCCAAATTGGTTAGTTATTGGGTCACACACACTAGTAGGGCTAGGTAGTAATATTTGCTGAATATGTGATTCAACATGCGAGAGCTGAGGATTAAGACATTAGAAACAACTGCCCACAATCACACATCAATAGGAGAAATCGACATCCATGCATAATAAACCTAGATAGTAATTGTGTGAACCCCGATTTCCTAGGTTGTTTTAGATATTGATAGAACTTCACTTTAGATTAAGTCTGCGATTTTTTTTTTTTGATTTGTTAGTGTCGACATCACCCTACACCATCTTTTATTTGATTTGCCTAGATAATCATAAGTTGTGACATTAGATAGTACTTATTTCCCTTGTTCCGTGTATCAACCTTGATTAGACTACTACACTACATAGTACACTGTGCGCTTGCAGTTAACAATCGTTGCGTTTACTCGTGAGTTATTTGTGTGTCGTGTTGTGAATTGATCAAGAATTATGAATTTGAAAAAGTCACGCTTAAATAGAACGCATCAGCTCTCTCGCGAAACCTAGGCACATACTTACTAGTAGATTGTGTTGGTGATGCAGCCATGCTTGTTAAAACCGGACCGACCCAGTCGGTTCAACCGGGTTAACTTGTACCCGGAGGCCAGACCGGTCAAAAAGCCCTTCCGGTTCTTGTGATTTATGACCCGTCCGGTTTTGTCCGGCTTTTTTGGTTTTTTATGACCCGAGTACGGGTTTACCGGGTTGAAAATATTGCCTCTTTTCTTGATAAAAAAAAAATTAGTGCCATAACGACACCGTTTCGCACCTAACAAAAGAAATGAATGTCAATGATAGAAACAATCAATCTTTAGGTTAAAATTATTCCCAATTTCTCAATTTCTTCCTTTCTCTGCTCCTCCCATCTCATGATTTCACCATCGCTCACTAGCCCGCCGTAGACGCCGTCACTTTCGCATCCGGCCTCCGTCACTTTCCCAAATGGCCTCAGTCAGTCTCGCTGCTGCTCAACAAGTAAGAAGTAATCTTTTTCTTCGTACACATGCTTTTTTAATTTCTTGATATGCATATGATTGATGTACTACAGTTTTTTACTAAGGAATGCAATAATTATAGTACTCAAAGTAATCGATCATAGAAGCGTTTCGGATTGGGAACTCTACTTTTCTTCATTTTCAGTGCCGATTATTGTGAGAACCCAACCCAAAATCACTTGGGCCTCCTCACCTTTCCCTTTACACCTTCTTCTTAACCAACACCCAATATCTTTGGAGTCGCAAAATTTTATTATAGGACAAAATTCGGGAAAAACCCTTCCTTGAATCTCAATGACTCCACTTAAGCAACCGGTTAGCGAACCAAAGATATTGGACCCTGAGGTTCGTCACAGATGGCAAGGTGTTAGGCACCCATCTGTGTTGAGGCAAAACTTTGTGCAATTGGAGAAACTATGTATGCCTTGTGAAGGAGTGTGTGCAAAGTGTGGAAACAAATCACATAAAATAAAACTGAAACAAAAAGGAAAATAAAAATATTTGGGCTTGAGTCTCCACCACTAGAGACCACCTACGTACCCCCGCGACCGGGTTCAAAGCCTACGTAGTTCTTGTTATAACATCACAGCAATCACATCATCAAATCATCAAGCGAATGATAAAAACAAAGGGTTTAGGAATACCTCTTGTAGCCCTCCTCTGGCTCCTTGGATTGGGTTGTGTTCTCCACCCACTTTCTTCTCACTCCTTAGCTCAATTGTTAATCCCCTTTTGATCAACCCTTGCTAGATTATTGTTGATACTTCCCACGAAATTTTACCAGAGTTTCTGCCTCATAAGAAGATTTCTAGGCTTGGAAAAGTAGAGTTTCTCCAAGCAACAAAGCTTATGGGGGTGTGTGTGTAAAGAGAGATTAATCCTTTGAAATGTGAATGAGAGGCCCTATTTATAGTGTTCTAGGGAGGATAGGAGCATAGACCTGCTTAATAACCAAGGTCTCAGCCAAAAAACAGGGCCAAAACCGTGTAGAATCAAATTAGGGGCGAAATCGGGCAACTCTGGGCCTCATGGCAGCCATGGCCGGCGGTCATCTGTGGATGGCCGCCCGGACCTGGCAGTCGTCCCCCCATGACCGCTCGGTCTTCCCGTGTTCCCCCGTTCCTTCCTTTTTTGCTGCCGGTTTCCCCTAATTCCTCCCTGATTTGATTCAACCGCGTAATCAACCCCTAATCAACTTAGAATCACCTCTTTTCTTGATTACTACCCTCAATCATCTCCTAATTGATTGACACACATTAAATCCCCTTTTTATACACAAATCATACCAAAAACACATTTCCCATTAAAAGATTATTTGACTCTGATTTTCTACGAAAATTAGAGCTAAAATTAGTCTGCAAGTAATGTGTTTATGGGCTGATTAACTCTAGAATGTCCACATTCTACTAACTTAGGCCCTCCAATTTATCCTTAATCCAAAAATAAATCATCTCAATATAATTGGGTAAAAACAAACAAGAAAGCCCAAATAAATGAAATAAGACAAATACTTTTTAATGAATTAGACCTTAATATATTTTTTATCCTAAGATTAAATCATCTCATTAATCATAAGGTTCAAATATATAAATTTCTAATTCATAAAATATGTGCATTCTACTAAAATAAATTCTAAATATGCCTTAGTCAAAGACCAAATCATCTCATTAATCTTATGGTTAGAGCATATTAAAAAATCTTAATTAAAAAAATATTTGTGGATCAAATTTTGGGTGTTCATAAATACAGAAGGAAACAGGTCAAGCAAGGAATCGTCATATTTGGTCCCTATTGGTGGTTTTGCTTACTTGTTTTTTTCTTTTGTTTTAGTTGGAATGGCAATTTGCAAGCTTTCAAGCTTAATAAGATCGTTTTTTTTTTCTTGTTTAAAGGAGGTGATCACAAGATAAGTTTTGGATTCCAAATCCCCATTGGTGTTCTCGATGTAGCTCGTGGCTTCTTGATTAGTTTATGTTTTCATCTATTTCTTTTTTGTATTCGTAATGTTTGGTAACCTACGTTCTATATATACTAGCCTAGGCAATATATATTTCCCTGTGGCTTTGTAAGACTAGTTTCTTATGATGAATTTTCTGTCCGTTAAAAACATATATATATTTCGAATTATATAAAAGGAGAAAAAAGCAAGAACATAATAATGCAGAATGTAATTAACGAGAAAAAAATACAAGTTAAGCAAGTAGTCGGGAATCGTGATATGATTATTGATCCCAATTGGTGGTTTTGAGACATTTCAGTTCTGCATTTTAAATACATAAGTGATGGAAAATAGCAATCCCAATTCTGACTCCAATGGGGAGAGATTGAACTTAGAGAAGGATAGCAATGGTGACTTGGTTGATGCTACCAACTTCAAGAGATTGGTAGGAAGCTTGAGGTACTTTACAACTACAAGGCCAGACGTTGTCTACAGTGTTGGACTTGTGAGCAGGTTTATGGAGAGTCCATGACAGTCTCACTGGCAAGCTACAAAGCGCATCCTGCACTATGTCAAAGGTACATTGAGTGATGGCATTTTCTATTATGCTACTAATAGTGTGGAGCTTGTTGGCTATACAGAATTTGATTAGGCTAGAGACAATGAGAAGAGGAAGAGTACTTCTTAGTTTGCTTTTCATCTTGGTTTTGTTGTTTTCTGTTGATCATCCAAGAGACAACAGAAGACTTCTGGGTTTGCTTTTCATCTTGGTTTTGGTGTTTTCTCTTGGTCATCCAAGAGACAATAGGTAGTTGTATTGTCTACAGTTGAAGCAGATACATTGCAGCTGGAAATTATGCTACTCAAGCAATATCGTTGAAGAAGATGCTAAGTGAGCTGAAGCAGTTTCAAGAGAAGCCTAGTACAGTGTATTGTGATAATAAGTTAGCCATTATATTGTCAAATAATCCAGTTTTTCATGATCGCAACAAACTTATAGACATCAAATATCACTACATTTGTGAGCTGGTGCAGAACAAAAAATTTGTGCTTGAGTTTTGCTCATCTGAAGATCAAGTTGCAGATGTGTTCACAAAGTTATTAACGACTGAAGTGTTCCTGAAGCTAAAGAAGATGATGGTCATGATGAAGCTTGAAGACTTAGTTTAAAGGTGGCAATGTAGGAATATTAAACTAAGTATTTATTTATTTAATATAAATTTGAGTTGTGGTAGGAGTCCTAAATCTAAAAGAACTAGGTTTTATGGTATTTGTGGTACACTATATAAAGGGGCAATACCTTAGTATTTTATGTGGGTGGTTTGCATAATAAAATAAAATGTGTTTGGTGGGTGTGCCTATTCTCTCCTCACAATTTTGAGTCGTAGGACAGGGTAAAATATGCCATATTTCCTTTCCTAACTTCAATCGTGCCAATTTTCTAAAACACCTTGTTTTTGGCCTACTTAACTTTTTCCTTACTATGTAGAGTGAGGGTATTCTTGTAGCTACTTCTCGCAGCTACTCTATCAAAGAGTTTGGGCATCTTTCGTTGACACTCTGTTTGGTATCAAATCCAAATTGGATTTGAATTCAATTCATTAAAAATTTAGAATTTGAATTCCTTATGAAATCAATTCCTATGTTTGGTATAATTTTTAATAATGAGGAATTGAATTCAATTCTAATGTTTGGTATAAATCAAATTATCAATTGAATTGTCAAAATTACCTAGTTGTCTTTTCTTGACTTTTTGGCTTTTTCCTTAAAAACGTCTATTTCCAAAAACAAAACTCTACCAAATCCTCAAATTCTGTGGTGTAAATGGGATGTGAATACAATCATGTCCACCTAGAGAATTGATTAGATGCCACCAATTAAGATTAGGCATTAATTAATTAATAACTTTTAAAATGGGGCATTAAAACGTCATTTATTGGACACTAGCTAGTAGAAAAGAGAAGTCAACCGTTTTCTCTTATGGGGATGAATAAAGGGTGGCTTGAAAACCTAACGCTGACTAGTAATTTCCTGATGTGAATTGAATGCAGAAAATCTCAGAGTTATACGAATGCATAGTCAGTTTCCAAAACAAGGGAGAAATAGAAACCTTAATATCAACAAAAAGAGTGCATAAACAAGAATCATACAAAAAAAAAATTCATGCTGTACTACACACGCTAACTGGAAATTGAACCCACAAGGTTTCTTTTTCCTTAAAAGCATGCAAAGATAGTAATGACATGTAGTAACTTGCAGGCAGCAGACTTGCTTCAAAACTTGTCCAGTGTAAACAACATTACAAAATCTCAAGTAGAGTAGAGCAATCACAAACAAAGAATTCTGGAGCACAAATAGAGGAAGGAGACAAATATATATAACAAATCAATGTCCCATTTTTCGCATTAGCCACTCGCTTCGCAATTCTTCAATTCTTCAGGACACGCAAAGAAGGTCCCAATCAGATTTGGATGGACAACAAGCCAATCAACAGCATCACAAAGCGCCATTCCCTTTAATCCGAGCTTCCCCATTGCTTCAAACATCTCTTCTTCCGAAGAGTCAAGTTGTAAGTTGTCCAGTTATTGAAATTACTTACTTGAATCAAAGTGTTCCATACTTCACATGAAGCTTCAAACCGTTTTGTATTGTCATTCCATCCGAAACCGCTTTTGTTGTAGAGAAGGTCGACAGCCAATGCCATTTGTTCTTTCAATGTCTTCAAGCGATTAGTTACCTTTTCCTTATTGATTTTCAATCCAAATCTTGTGTCTATCTCCTTTAAGACTGCACGATAGGCTTCACCAGAAAAGTTCCGGTCATCTTTATGGCCTTTAAGCTTATATTCTCTCAGAACTTCAAGCATTGCACCATCCATTTCAATGGTCCATCTTAAATATGCTTCATTGCTTTCAGTTGGAAGCGTCTCAATCATATCAATGTCCATAGTAAGAATCTGATTATAAAAAGATGACAAAATTCTCAAATTGTAATAAAATAAGAGATAGAGTCCATATTTTTAACCAAGACTTAAACAGAATAAAGTGCTTTGTAGACTTAAACAGGATAAATACCAAGAATTATAGAAGAATCTTATGATAAAAATTTTGTCTAGAGAAAGCATTCAATAACACCCCTTGATGTCTGAAAGAGATTCAGCTAGTAAAAATAGATGATTTGGTTCAGTGCACCTAAATCTATCCATTTACCAGGTAATAACCAATCTGCCCACACTGAAATCCAAGACTACATAGCCAATGCCTCATAACTTGAAACTGATAATCACATTACTAATATAAAAGATAGTTGAGAAGTATAAAATCATACCAGTAACTTTTTAGCAAAATTCAACAACATTGAGAAGTATAATCTTGCCACTTCCGGGCTGCCATTGAATCTCGCATCCTTTGCCCTCTTCTACCGTTTTCATTCAAATCTAATGCTCCTAGTAGCTCCTCACGTACATTTTCTCTCTCTAATCTATCTTGATAATGGGATCTCTCTACACGAGATCTTAATTTTAAAATTCTAACTAAGAAAACAAGGTAACCGGCATATGCTACCATAGCTAGCAATGCATTTCTTTCAACATCCCGCATGTTTCCTACAAATTAGTTAACAATGAAGAAATTAAAATGCGCAAATTAACATTTTACCAAGATATGATTAACAAAGCCAAGCAGAAAAACTAGAGAAAAAAAGATAAGAAAGTTGTACAAAGATGAGAGAGTACAAATGATTTTCCATTTTTCCAGTCACTGTGTACCTATAATTGTAATCTTCCCAATGGAAAAAAAAGGAAGAGAAAAGAGAGCCTTATCATTTGAATGAGCAGTATTGATATACTTCAATAGATGTCTCGTTAAACAAGGAAAATCATTGCACTGGTTTCCATTTCCTTGTAATATTATACTACAATAGATCTCTCATCATACAAGGAAAATCTATGGGTGGATTCTAATGGAAATGCCCACCAAGACTTTATAGATTAGACTATAGTGTCCCATCCTATTCAGGCGGCTACAACTGTTACAAGCAAAAGTGATAAGAATGTGTACTACATTAGGTAAAGCCAGAAAAAAAAAAGGACAAGAAAGGTGGTTGGCATGATGGGTATTACTTTAAAAACGTGATAAATTGATAACGCTTAATATTAATAATCATTCTTAGTGTAATCAGTGGCTCATGCGAAGAAACTTTTGTGAACCACATAACTACAACAATCCCTATAGAGCCTCATTATTAACTGCAATGATATTCACATATATAAGACTCATATATCAGGGATCCTGTAAAGGGATTCTGGAGCTAGATGATGATGATTTAGAGACTACCAATTAATCATTATAGACTAAACTCAGTTCCATATTACTGAAGGTGATATTAGACTAGACAATGATTTCGAGACTAAATATAGACTAAAGTCAGTTAAGTATGACTCCATCATCAGTAAGAAACAAGTAAAATCGCAGGACGCATAAACAATCACTAACAACAACTGAAAAGGGAAAACAATCAAAATCAAGAAAACCCATAAAACAGAAAAAGGCATAGAGTAGACCAGACCCAGAATTTACAACAACTGCAAAGAGAAGCATTAGACAGTTTGACAGTTGACTGAAACTTACCCAGAAGAAGAAGACGTCAAGCTCTACCTCCACGTCGGCAGCAACTCCCCTCCCGCCAAGTGGGTCGTCTCCGAAAAGTTCTCCTCTTACCGATGTGGGAGACGCAGAGGAGGGTGACGGTGGCAGAGTGGAGGAGCCGGTGAGAGTGACCGAGGATTTGTTGAAAGAGTTTGAGGAGGCTGCAAATGGGGCTGTAGAGCTAGAGGAGGAACGAGAAACAAAGAAGAGAAGAAATTAGGTTGAAACTTTTTTTGTAATTAAAACAAAAATGTAAGGTCATTTTTGTCATTTGGATATACCAGCACCTTTCCAACGGAAATGAATTCCAAATCCGAGCTGTTTTGATGTGATTTGAAATATTCATCAAATATTGGTTCAAAAATAAAAAATGGAATTCAATTCCTATTTTAAGTTGTGTAGAATTATGACAAGCAAAGGAATTGAATTCAATTCTTGGAATTGAAATCAATTCCACGATACCAAACGCACTGTGAGTAGTTCTGGAAACTATGAGAGGAACTTTCGAGATTAACTGTTGTGTGCCTAGAAGAGACATTCAGGTTTCTCATGGATGGGCCGTCATGAGGAGACAAAGTTGGTTTACCGGAAGCCACTACATTTATTATTGGATGAATTGGAATACCCCACGAAGCGGTAATGGACTACTCTTTTATCTTTAGAATAAGAAAAAAGCACTCCCGCGGTTCGACTACTAAACGGACTGCAGACAAATTTAGGATAAGGAATACCTGGATATGATAGTTGTATAAGACGATTGCGGATTTGGCTCTGTCCACTCTACCCTTGGCTCCTATATATGAATGAACCCAGCTAGTACTGGATATGCTTAGAGAGCAAAAGTCTTTAGAGCCTTCCTGATGTAATGTTTTTTTCCATTATTATTCAACCAAAAAAGCGCTAATTGTTTTCAGAAGCTAGTTGGTTATCAGGATACTTCTTGTATATTTCCAACAGAGGTAGCAATTGCCAGATATGTACTCTTCCATGAACATTATTGAGGACTGGTCTCTTCGCTTTTGAGGTCAGTCTACGGTGATGGACAGTTATAGCTAAACTTTTCGGGGAATGAAATTAGTGACAAACACATTCCAAAGATGTGGTTGTGCGCACAAAGCTAATTATGAACAAAACCCGAAACGTTACAAGAGAACGAGTCAGTCCAAACGAGTAAATTAGTTGTAGTTTGATATTGTCTTCATGTCTCTTTCTGCTTGCAAGTTGAAGGAAGCCGTACATCATCACACACAATTAGTTTTGTTCTCTGATTTAATTTATTTTTTTTTTCATGAGTGTTATGAAACTGAAAATGGGGTGGCCATCTTTATTGATATTGTGTAAATGATGTACATGGGTATGATTTGGTGTATAAGTACAGAGAATGGAGGAAGAAGTGAGATAGAGAGCCCAGAGTGAGAATGGGGGAGAAGCCCTCCAAAATATGTAGTTTTGAGGGTTTTTATTGGGGTCAGTCCGGCCACGTGTCTCGTCCTCATTGGTCACCAGTAGATTGTCTTTGGATAATCCGGTGATAAGGTCTCATGGGCCTCGACCACAGGTCCCGGGTCTCGTCCATAGGTCTTGGTCCTCTGTCCACTGGTCCTGAGTTGCCTGGAGGTCCGAATCCATGGGTTGCTGAGGGGACCTGGTCTTGGGGCCCATACGTCCTTGGGCCTATCCTTGGTTTTGGGCTTATCTATATCAATGAGATTAGTCGGGTTTTTGGGTTTTTTGGGTCCCAATGTTTAGTGGTTTGGCCAATTTGGTACCCCGACATTTTTTTTGGCCGGGCAGGTACCCCGAGATTCCATGGGCAGGCCGAAAATAGACCCCCGGTCAGGCACCTGCTGACGTGGAAGCTGCCCGGGCACTTGCGCGTTGTACTGTAGCAAAACGACGCCGTATTAAGAAGCAAAACGTCACCGTTCGTGCCACGTCGGACACAGGTGGCGTGTGGGACCCACATTAATTAAACCCGGATTCTTCCCATACCGAACCCGAACCTCCCACGAATCCGGACCGCGAACCCGACCCGCCCAGCTCTCCCGCCCACGTCTAAAAATTGAAAGAGGACCCTAAATCCCAATTAAAACCCGCTCCCAATTTCTTTCCATTCACTGTCGATGTGTTTATTGAATAATGAAGAGTTATTTAGAAAAGAATGAGAACAAAAGGGCCTCAATGGACTCGTTCGTCAATTGAAGGCAACCCCAAAGATAGCCCGTTGCAGAGGGAAGGACAGTGGAGAAGAACCCCATTATCCTCCCTAATCGGTACCCCATTAGCCCCCATCGTTGCACTTTTCGAAGCGGCCGCACGCGAAGGCCAATCGAGAGGAACCAGCCAGAGTTGATAGCCGAAGCGAAACCCCAATCGAACCCAGCGGAGTTGGAGAGGCGAAGATGAAGGGAATGCTATTGTGAAGACACCGGCGGTGGATTTGGAAGTGCTCTGGAGGGGGAAGGAAGCTGCAAGAGGGTGTTTGGGCGTGTAATCGAGGAAGACTGTGGCGTGGCAAAAACCGAGCAGGGGAAAAGATAAAGGTAAGATTCTGAGTTTCTTTACTATAAAGCGTGTACCTGTACATTATTCTAGGTGTCAACACAGTTGTCGGTCAAAACTGTTTTCCGTACAATATTCTAGGGTTTTTCCCACTGCATGGAAGTTGCCGAAAATGCCCTTGGGCATGTGTTGTTGCTTTGTTGATGTCAAATTAATAAAGTAATACAGCGAAGTAGGTTGTTTCTACATTGGTAATGTGGTTGAATGCTCGCCGTCAGTGGCTGTTGTGTTGTTATGGTTGAATGCCCTTGGGATGGTTGTTGTGTTGTTTTAATTTCTTCTGTTATTTTAATGTGGTGGTTGTAGATGGTGTTGTACTTGTACCATGTTGGTGGACGGTTAGTGAGGTCTGCTGAAGGCACGGACTATATAGGGGGAGAGGTTATTGAGAGCCATGGAGACTCAGACGAGGCGGGTTTTATGACTTTGAGGTGTTGGTGTAAGAGGCATGGGCACACTAAGGTGCGAAATATATGGTATCTGATGCCCGGGCTGAGTTTGAATGATGGGCTAATCCTGTTAACAGCTGATGATGAGGGTGACAGGATGTTCTTAGATACGTGTAGGATGCATAAGGTAGTAGATGTATACCTTGATCATGGAGAACCAGTGCACCCTTTGTTTGCTGAAGGTCCTGAAGAGGCATGCCATAGATTAGGCATAAATGAGAAGGGTCAGAGGTTAGGTCAAAGAAGGGGAGTTGTTGGGGAGACATTTACACAAGGCTGTGGAGAGGCAGGAACATCAAGGCAGGCAGGAGAAGAGGAAGATTTTGCAGATTTGTATGACAATGTAAATGGAGATGGAGATGACAGTAGCGATGAAGATTTTGCACTTTCTGGAGATGGTGATGCTGAGTCAGATAGTGAGTCAGTTGTAAACTCTGAAGAAGCTGTGCAAAGTGTTGCTAACCTAGGTGACCAAGGGGATAATAGAGAGGGAGAGAGGCATGAAGAAAGGTGGGAGGCAACTGGTTACTTGACAGATGATAATGACGAGGAATTGAATTTTGTAATGCGAGAGAAACAACGGATTGAAGCAGAAATCAGGGGTGGTGGAGGCTTTAATAATGATGGAGGTGGTCCCATTTTGGAAGGTAGCGGTGCAGGTGATATGGAGGGCAATGTGGGAAATTTGGCAGAGGTGGATGATGATGTAAATGCCACTGATGAGGGGGGTATAAATGTCCAAGCCAGTGAGCAATGTGGGGATAAAGAGGATCTGGTTTGCTTCGAGTCTGATGAGCAAGGAAGCTACCCTTCTTCTTCAAGTGAGAGTGGCTGTGACAGCACGGGGAGGACCAAATCCAGGACTATTTGGTTCAATGAGAAGGATAAGAATCCACATTTCCAGGAGTGGATGGTATTTGTTGACAAGAAGCAAATCAAAACTGCTTTAAGGAATCATTCCATCGTTGAAAGGAAAGATATCAAGATTGTTAAGGTATGTAAATCTCTAACTACTATAGTTTTTCATCATGTTAGCCATAAATGTTACTGGGTTCATCAATAATTTTGGAATGGGATGTGTGAATTTAAGCAGGATGCTGCCAGAAAGCTAACTGCAGTATGTAGTGAGAAAGACTGCCCATGGAGACTCCATGTTTCTACACATGGAAGTAGAAGGAGGAGGTGGAGAGTGAAGACATGTGTGAAGCATGATGACAAATGTGGATATGCAAGGACTAACACAAGATTAACATACAAGATTCTGGGGCAACATTTCATTGAGACTAAGGGGAGGTTCACACTACAAATGAGGCCTGCTGAGATGATGGATGATGTTAGGGAGAAATTGAAGTTCGTGGTTTCACGCCACCAGTGCAGGGATGCAAAAGAAGAGGTTATGAAGTATTATAATGGGGATGTTGTGGCTGAGTTCAAGAGGCTAGAGGATTATGCTGAAGAGTTAAGGGTAAGAAACCCAAGAAGCAACATATATGTCACTTCAACTGAAAGTGAAGAAGCAGGAATTCGAAGGTTTGAGTCAATGTATGTGTGCTTTGATTCAGTGAAGAAGGGTTTTTTGGCGGGTTGTAGGCGTGTTGTAGGGCTTGATGGGTGCTTTTTAAAAGGCCCATTTAAAGGGCAAGTATTGTCTGCTGTGGGAAGGCATGCAAAAAATCAGATGTATCCTATTGCTTGGTGTGTTGTGAACTACGAGAGGAAGGAGACATGGAGGTCATTTCTTCTGTCATTGATGTCAGATTTGGGCATCACTATGGGCATGGGCAATGGGTGGACATTTATAAGTGATCAGTAGAAGGTAAGTGAAACGCCCCGACCCGTATTTACCGTACACAGTAAACACGTGCCGGAACTGTGACAACCCAACCAAAATAGGACCAGCATACAGTGTGAACTACGATAACTCGGCCCAACGGCCCAAAATAGTAAAACAACATAATTAACAAATCTGGCCCAATGGCCCAGTAACAACGGAAGTATGCACAGCGGAAGACTTAAACTCACATAAACACTGTATGCATAGATGCAAACTATGGATCCGAGCCCTGTCCAAGGGAATACGCTGCAGCCTGTCTGGAATGCACCAAACCTGTACATGAAACAACTCATCCTACGGGATGAAAGCCCGCAGGTGAGGGGTGAGTCCGAAGTGCTCACGACAATGGAAAGACGATCAG
>JAKUCV010002470.1:61944-91397 GCA_028386065.3 Turnera subulata | reverse complement strand
AACGACAAGATCAGTACTGATTCTCTATGCCTCGGAATATGTCATCGTCCTTTCGTCCCATTATCAAGATCAAACATGAGACATGGAATATGCCAATCTCATATATGTCTAATCTATGTTTCTTGATCCCCGAGTTAACTGTATAAAACGGATACCCGTGATATCAACATATCACCTAATCCGAGCATGGCCATGCATTTCACACTTCAACTCTATCAAGAAACCTTATGATAATACACCCGTTATATGGGTCGAACGAATCCCGTCTTGATCAATCAAAACCCACTACATACTCGTCATATACCCAATGATTACCCTTATGTCCACCCAGTTACGGGTGACTAGGAATAATATCAAAGCATATGATTCATATGTTGGATACCTTGACGATCTCAGGTCAAAGGACAACACATCTATAAAAAACACTAATGACATACATATAACGTTCCATGTAGTGTTCTTATGTGGGTCGGTCCGGTCCACAAGTTCTCTAACTTGTACCCGTATGTAGAATTCATATCACATATAAATTCACAACATACGCTAGTCTTAATTTATTATTACAACCCGTCCATAATAATAACCGACTAGGGACATTTAAGAATATATCAAACATATAAACTTGGGTTATAAATATGTGCAAGTAATTATCTCATAATCATATTTATTGGAATAACCTCAATGTATATACATGACTACAATCATCCATAGATTGGCTTTTGGGCATATAACTAACACAGCCACCCACCAATACATAAAGTCCGCAAAATCTAGCTCTTCTGGCTTATATCCTAGACTTGAAGCTACCCACACTTGCTTAGCATAACTTAGCATACCTGCAAGAAAAAATCACATGCTCAAGGGTTTCAACGTTAGACTCACACCTAGAACATAATGGTGAGACATTAATGTGTTTTCTGACTAAGTTTTCTCTGGTGGACAAAGAATTATGACAGGCTCTCCAAAGAAAGTGTATCACTCTAGGTATAGCTTGCACTTGACAAATAGAAGACCATTTAAACGTGGGTAGATTATTTCGTGAGGAGGAAGGTTGTTCTAATGATATAGGAGCAGTAGTAATTTCCTTGTTATACATGCCATCTTTAGAAAAATGCCAAACCAACTTATCTGCTTTAGGCCTTAGGGACAAAGGTATCACTAGTTGCTTTCAGCTTAATCACAGATTTGACGTCACTAATGTCAAGTCAGTTTTGTATTTAAATTGGATAGTGAATGACGCACTCAAGTGAAGAGAAGAATAGATTGGCATACCAAACTTATAGTGTTCCTAACACAGGAGTATATCCATTACTCAAATAGTCCACATTGAGATTTCCAAACCTTCACTAATCTTGGTTTTACAAAATCAACCAACAACCTATTATACAATTTTTTACCTAAGCTAAGTTCTAACCTCTCAAATACCCACAAAAGTTAATTTAAGCTTTGCTCTTGAGTTTTCTAGTAAGATAACATCCTATCCTACCTAACTCACTTGGTTTCTTCTAAGGACAAACCAACTAAGCCTATCTCTCACAAATTTTTCTAATGTGCAACTTGCGAACCTTTTCTCAAAATTAATCCTAGTTTTATTTGTTACGAAATCAACACAAAGACTTCTAAGATTGTTTAAGATATAATCCTATTTCAAGATATCTTTAAGAGTGACTCATTCAAGAGATTTATAAGTAAAGCACAAGGATCTCTGAATACTCTCAAGCTTAAAAGGAGAGCTGCTGCTAGAACGAGCTGTTAAGTGTTGAAGAAGAGCAAATGAAAGTAACAGTTCCTAACTCAATCTCTCTCCCTTCTCTCCTCCCTCTATCTCATCGCCCCCATGCCTACCCGCAGTGCCTCCACCCAACCACAAACCCCCCTCTCTCCTCCAATTCCTCCCCCAATCTTCTTCCTATCAATCACCACTCTGGCCCTTCTCCAAAATACTTTCCTTCTTCTTCTCTATCCTCAACCTTCGTTCCCCCTCTCCAACACTTGCCAAAAATTTGTGCTTATTTTCAATACATCTTCTCTCTATCCAAAGCCACCTGATCCTCCTCTCCTCCCCCTCCCTCCTGGTCGCCCCGCTTTTGTTCACCACCGCCCTCTCAAACCCTCATCCCCACCAATTTCTCATTGCAAAATCACAAGTTTTTACTTGGACAGAATATTTTAGAATTTTGATTTACTTTCTCTCTCAAATCTCTTCTCCCCTTATACCAAAATACACAATATTTATATACCACCCAAATTAAACAAGTCAAAAAAACGATTTGCCTTCCTCCGCCTCTACAACATCGTGGATCTGCAAGTTACTACCAAGGAACTTTCAAAAATTATTAAGGCTAGAGGTCACTCCTCCAAAGTCTTTGTTGCCAATCCACCCTCAACTTCCATAGTCCACAAATCTAAATACCAACCCCCTTTAGCCACAAAAAAAATCCATTGTTTGTCTCCAAAAACCTCCTACGAAAGAGACTTACAGGGCCCTTATTCCTTCAAGGAATAACCCCACACCAACAGATTCCTAGAAATCCACCAAACAATCCCCCCGTCTAAACACATACCTTACATCCCTTATGTTGCTTCCTCTCAAAATCTTGCTTGGCTTGAAAAAAGCACAGTTGGTGTCATGTCAAAGGAGACTAATTTTGATGGCCTAGAAGACACTCTCAAAAAAATTGGTTTCAGTTGCTCCTCAATAAAGCTTATGGGCAGTGGTATGGTCCTGCTATCCTTTGACTCGGTAGAAATCATGACATCCTCCATAGAAGCTAATCAAGAATTACTCTCCCAATTTTTTGATTCTATTGATCGTTGGTCCCCTAATATGGTTTCTTATGCGAGATTACCTTAAATTACATGTTATGGAATTCCTTTACATGTTTGGGATAAAGATTTTTTCTCAAATTTTGGCAATCACTTCGGCAAGTTTCTTGGAGTAGAAGCAACAACTGCAGAGAATGAGTCTTTTGAATGTGCTAGAATTATTATCTGCACTGATAGACGGGAGTCCATCAACAAAATTCAAAGAATCAATGTTAGAGACAAATTCCATGATATAGCTATTTTTGAAGATATCATTCGTGATTTTGAACAATTTGTGAATGATCAAAATATTGTCTTTTGGGGCTTTGACTCGGATGTTGGCGAAGATGATGCCCCCTCCTCATCAGAAATCCACCCTCCACCACCAGCCCGCCAACCTTCTCCCCCACCTATTAATTCTCTTTCAAAAAATGAGGCTACCACCCCCTCTGTCAGTACAAATTCTCTCCCCTCTCAAGACATTTCCCTACTGCCGCCGCCCTCTTTAACTACTATTAAATCACCCCCTAAACACTCGTCCCATCTCCACGTGCTCAGACTACTCAATTTAATTCAATTTTTTTATTTGTCTCTCCGCCTCCTAAAAACCACGTTAATTCTTCACCCCATACCACCAACTCTTTGTCACCTAACCCATTCACCCAACCTCATTCTTTGAAGCATGTGATAGCCTCCCCCCCTGTCGGTATTTATTCTCTCTGTTCCCATGACAGTTCTCCACAGCTGTCACCCTCAATAACTGCTCCTAAATCATCCCTTAAACATCATTCTCTATCACCACGTGCTCAGACAACCCAATTAATTTCAAATTCTTCCATCACTGATTCACCTTCCGACAATCACAGTTATCCTTTGACATCCCCGGCCTCCCGACCTCATTCCCCGAAATAGGCCCACGCTTCCCCTTTGAAGACCCCTGTCCCCTATCAGCTTATTGATCCATCCTTGGATGATGTGGATGTTGACAATATCCCCTTGGCTAATCTGATAAAAGTTGATCTCTTGAAGAAAAGACTTTTCAAAAAAAATCACAAGTCAAGAAAAAAAAAGTAAAGAAGCAATCTCGCCGCCAGTCCATTCCATCCCCAACCGAATCTACCCCCTCTCCTAAAAATCTACCCCTTGCAATCTTATCTGATGTCATTCCTCCCTCCACAACCCTTTGCCCCTCCCTCAATAATCTTGATCGCACTTGGAACATCGGAGTAAAATTAGGCCTCACCAAAGGATATCCCAAAAGCCAATTTTTGTCTGATTTTGCCTCCCTCATGGGCTCCTTCTCCTCTGATCTTTAACCCCACTCTCGTATCCTTTTGCATCATGTTTTTCTGGTCTCACTTGGAATTGCAAAGGTCCTGGCTCTCCTGCCAAAAAATGGCTCCCACTCTACAAGTATCGTGAGGAATTTTTTGGAAAGCTCCCAATTTTGAGCTGTGCTGTGTTGATTCTGTTACCAATCATCAAGAATTACTCTCCCAATTTTTTGATTCTATTGATCGTTGGTCCCCTAATATGGTTTCTTATGCGAGATTACCTTAAATTACATATTATGGAATTCCTTTACATGTTTGGGATAAAGATTTTTTCTCAAATTTTGGCAATCACTTCGACAAGTTTCTTGGAGTAGAAGCAAACTGCAGAGAATGAGTCTTTTGAATGTGCTAGAATTATTATCTGCACTGATAAACGGGAGTCCATCAACAAAATTCAAAGAATCAATGTTAGAGACAAATTCCATGATATAGCTATTTTTGAAGATATCATTCGTGATTTTGAACAATTTGTGAATGATCAAAATATTGTCTTTTGGGGCTTTGACTCGGATGTTGGCGAAGATGATGCCCCCTCCTCATCAGAAATCCACCCTCCACCACCAGCCCGCCAACCTTCTCCCCCACCTATTAATTCTCTTTCAAAAAATGAGGCTACCACCCCCTCTGTCAGTACAAATTCTCTCCCCTCCCAAGACATTTCCCTACTGCCGCCGCCCTCTTTAACTACTATTAAATCACCCCCTAAACACTCGTCCCATCTCCACGTGCTCAGACTACTCAATTTAATTCAATTTTTTTATTTGTCTCTCCGCCTCCCAAAAACCACGTTAATTCTTCACCCCATACCACCAACTCTTTGTCACCTAACCCATTCACCCAACCTCATTCTTTGAAGCATGTGATAGCCTCCCCCCCTGTCGGTATTTATTCTCTCTGTTCCCATGACAGTTCTCCACAGCTGTCACCCTCAATAACTGCTCCTAAATCATCCCTTAAACATCATTCTCTATCACCACGTGCTCAGACAACCCAATTAATTTCAAATTCTTCCATCACTGATTCACCTTCCGACAATCACAGTTATCCTTTGACATCCCCGGCCTCCCGACCTCATTCCCCGAAATAGGCCCACGCTTCCCCTTTGAAGACCCCTATCCCCTATCAGCTTATTGATCCATCCTTGGATGATGTGGATGTTGACAATATCCCCTTGGCTAATCTGATAAAAGTTGATCTCTTGAAGAAAAGACTTTTCAAAAAAAATCACAAGTCAAGAAAAAAAAAAGTAAAGAAGCAATCTCGCCGCCAGTCCATTCCATCCCCAACCGAATCTACCCCCTCTCCTAAAAATCTACCCCTTGCAATCTTATCTGATGTCATTCCTCCCTCCACAACCCTTTGCCCCTCCCTCAATAATCTTGATCGCACTTGGAACATCGGAGTAAAATTAGGCCTCACCAAAGGATATCCCAAAAGCCAATTTTTGTCTGATTTTGCCTCCCTCATGGGCTCCTTCTCCTCTGATCTTTAACCCCACTCTCGTATCCTTTTGCATCATGTTTTTCTGGTCTCACTTGGAATTGCAAAGGTCCTGGCTCTCCTGCCAAAAAATGGCTCCCACTCTACAAGTATCGTGAGGAATTTTTTGGAAAGCTCCCAATTTTGAGCTGTGCTGTGTTGATTCTGTTACCAATCATCAAGATCACCCATCAAAAATCTTTTGACTACAAGACACATTCTTGACTCCTCCAACGCCCTCTGCCCTCTTCGTTCAATCAACAGTGAAACATTCCTCCATCTACTTCTTCATTGCAAGTTTTCCTGAAAATTTTGGCCAAAATTTATGCATTGGTAGAGTATTCTGTGTTTGCCCTTGCTCTTTCTTTCAAGTTTTTGAAGAATGGTACTCGTTCTTTCCTGGCAAAAGGCGATCTCATTCAAGAGCCTAGGTCCCTAAGCCTTTGAGTGCTCCCCAAGCCCACCAGACCTCAACAAACTCTATCTTTGAGGTCGATCCTACTGTGGTGTTTTCCTGGATTTCCAACTCCAACAATAGGCCTTGGCACTTCAATCAGTTGTTTATTATGCTGTTCAACCTCACAAGTTGCTTCCTATGCGTCAAGTTCACCCATTCTTTCAGAGAATCGATCTATTCTACAGGCTCATTTTAGTCATTTTAGGAGCTTCTTCTATTGCTAATGTTATCGCTTGATATATTTGTTTTGCTTACAGCTCATGTATTTCAATCCTCATGTAACCCACCACTTATTTTTAATAAAATTACTTCTATCTTACCAAAAAAAGAGGAGAGTTATTGCTAATTTCTCACTTCTTTCTCTATTGGCAGCTCTAATTCAACTCTTCAAATTCATTTACTTTTATAGAGGCAAGGAAGAAGAAGCCTCCAAGTATAACGGCTTGTCACTATCAGCTACATCGGGTTCTGGCATGAAAGATGCCAAATCATCAATGTTCAAATCCTCATGTGGTTGATATCACGTTCTGGCACGAGTGACTCCAGTAACGTTCAAGCAGCTTTTGTAGAGTCCAAGGTTGAATCTTGCTCATGTTAGAATTTGCATTTGAATCCGTTGAGAGAAATGATTTCAGGCCTTTTAACATATGCTGCAGAGATTAAAACGTATAAGAGACTAGGTTTCTTGACCAATTAGTTAGAAGTAGCATAAATCACAAAGATCAAAGTCACTAAGGTCACAAAAGTGACATCTCATGGCCACCAAGCACAAAATCCTATCTACAAATTCCCACAATGTTTACATGCATGCTTTGGTTGAATATATACATCTGAAACTTCAAAATTCATTAGAATAAAATACAATTAAGATTATAAGTAAAATTAGTTATCATGGTAAATTAAAAATATATGTTAATCATATCTTGGATTAATTCCTCAGTTAACGTGCAGGTAGATCTCCATGAAAGGAAAAAGGGTCAAGAAGAGAAGAAGGCATTTAGGTGGGATAAGAGAAGTAGAAGGAAAGGGATGATTTCATTTCAGTCTTTCCCCTAAGCTTTCGGTGCAATTAAGCACATACTAATCTAAGCCAACACTCTCATCCTTCAACTCACTCATGGCTAGATTGATGGGTTTCGGGTCAAATTGGAGATTAACTCAAATTCAACAATTATTAGTCAGCACATGATTTTTCCGTTTTCCTTTTCTTTGTTCTTCTTTCCTCTACGACTTGTCCTCTCTTCTTTACATTCTTCCCACCTTTTTCTAAAAAAAAAAAAATAGGTCTTCGTTCTATTATCTATAGGTGAGAAAAAAAAATATTTGCACCATTATCAAATGAATTTATTTTCTAACTCTCTTTCAATTTTCTAACAGAAAATGAAAACTGAAAACGGAGAAAAAAAAACTATGTTAAAAAGAAAAACATAATTTTCCAGACTAGATGTTTGATATGTATGTCTCTTCACGGCACCTCCCCTAAGAATGAAAAGGATCAAATGTTCAAAACCTCAAGCAGCAACAAATCATAAGGACAGGCAAAACAAGTCGATCAGCCCCAGCACAATTTGATGAGAGATCCAATAGAAATGGATGTGCCAATTTATAGGCCATTAAAATATCCGAATTTGGATGATCGCTACTTGATCTAGTATTAAGTCATGGACGCTGCACCATTTCACCAGGAGTAAACCTTTTCCAACATTAATGATCAGCTAAATAACCATCTACATGCCTCAAAGGTATAAGGCAGTACTTGAGTAGTTTCTCCTTTCAAAGGATCCAATCTAATATTCTCCAACATTCAAGGCATTGGTGCAAAAAGAGAGAGTGGAACTTTGGCAAAATAATAGCAGAAGAAAGACATGGCAAGATTTCTTGCCAAAACTGGTCAAATAAAATTGATTGCGTCAGGTACAATTACCATCTTAAACGTATCCCACAGATAGCAAACACAATTTCTTAGACAACTTTAGTTAACCAAGTACAAAACCAAATATCCTTGTCGATTATAGAAAGTAGCTTGTCACCTATTTTATTTCTGAGATAAACCAACAGACACACAGCATGGATGAAAACTTGCTCAGTAGTACGCTTTCCTAGGGTTGCCCTGCATCAAGAATTCAAAGACCATGACAACTATATCAGCCGGCAATTAGCAGACAAAATTTGAGGAAACCATCAACCATCCTCAAATTGATAATAGAGTGTCCATCAAGATTTTATTTCAAAAAACAACAAAAAATCAGACAATACCAGAGGATTTGGTCTGTAACGGTAACCCAGCATCATTCGCTTCTTATACTGCTCATATATATCATCATCAGGAGTCACCTCTCCAGGCTGGTGAGCACCAACACCCAGATTGTTTGTCTTCACATTACCAGCCATGATTGGATCTGCAATACCACTTCTGGAGCTACCCAAACCCTCGCCTGCAGAGAGACTAACAGATAAAGCTTCTTCTCCATCTTGGGAAGCAACACGGAAATTTTTTTAAGGAATACTGAACACTAACTCTCAAAACAATCAAATCCTAATTCAAGGGAGCAAACAGAATTCACTTCAAGTGCCATCACCATCTTATATGCTCCTTGAGCATGTACATCCCTCTCAAACACACAGACACGCTCCTTCTAGAGAGCTGAAGCTAGTAAAGACAGCCTATCTTGGCTCTTTTTCAGTGCAGCTTTGGTTTTAATCACATGAATAAGAGGTTTCTACAGCCCTGACCTGATCTTTTTGGTCATCAACGCACAAATGCGTTTTCAAGTAGCACTTGTAAGAAACCTAAGAAAGACTTTCATCTTGATTTCAAAGGAGCAGATGCAAACTGGTTTATTGCATTGTTTACATACTTTTTGCAGTTCACTCGAGAAAAAATTAGGCAGTGAGAATTAAAAGCTGGCACAAGAGAATGAACAAACAGAAAAAATCCCAATAGTAGCCTTGCAAATTGCAACAGAAATAAGGACTTCAAATTGTCGAAGCATACCAAGCCAAAGGTATCTACCAGAAAAATTCAATACGATAATCACCAGTGACAAAAAGTTTGCTACAATGACACAGACACACAGAGACAAACAGAAATGCACACATACATACACCCACAGGAGGAGGGAGGGAGTGAGAGAGAACCTTCTCTCCAGCCCATTTTGGACAAGAGTTTATGGCCAACATTATCAGCCTGGATTTTTGACCTCTCTGCAGCTTCTTTAGCAGCTTTTTGTGCAGCTGCATCATTACAGGTAGCCAAGAATTTCTCAAGCTCTTCTGGTGGGATATAATCACCCATGTGATGACCTTTCTTCATAGGACCTGCATTCCAAACAAAACCTTAGTGATTCCCGTTGCAAAGAATCAAAAAAAGTATAAAACATTCCCACCAACAAATCAACAAGCAGATATTAACCTTGGAGGGAAGCAGGTGGTGGCATCTCATCTTTGGACTGTTTAGGCTGTCTCCTCCTCTCTTCCTGGGCAGCCTTCTTCATGTAGAACTCCATCATTGCTATAGGATCTGAACCTGCAGCTGCACTAGATTCACCTGCAATATAACACCAGAAGGAAAATTACATCTCAGGCATTAGATGAAACTATGGAATACATGTCATGTAATCATATCATCCCCAGACACTAGATGGAAATTAACTTACAAGCCAAACAACAATCACTGTAACAACCAACTCACTACTAGAATACAACAAATCCTAATCTAGATACAAATAAAGACTGACCGCTAAAACCATGCAAGAAGTCAGCAGATATCTCTAACATGCAAAAAAAGCTAATACCCTCTATAAAATCACATGCAGATCTACTCTTCAACCCACAACTCAAGAAGACTAATCATGCCTTGCTTGACCTCATACCAGCAAAAGCAAAACAAAGTTCCTTCCAGGATCTATCTCTTTATTGATATAATAGAAAATCATACACTACATTCTTCTCTGGAACCCAATCCCCCCAAGTGGTACCACTATCTTCATGGACCTCTATGACAAGAGAATATATAGCAATCAAGTTAGTTTCCTTTTTATTTATTTTTTTTACTTAATTCGGTGATTGCAAGTATATTCATACAGAAAACAAAAATAAATCAAAGCAAGAGAGTTATAGACATAGGATATTGAAACTCTCGCATAAATCCACAAGTAGAGAATGCTGCTTAGCGTTTTTACCAGCTCTTCCTGCAGATGCTGTTTCTGCCGAAGAGGCCAAACCCATTGGCTCTTCAGTGGGTTCATATAAAGCTGTTGCGGGGATTTGATAGTTTGATTGCTGCTGATAAGACCTTTGAGAACTACTTGAGGATTTAGAAGCCGAAATACTCGTAGAACCTAAACAAAAAGTATTTTCAACAATAAAATTCCACTCTGGGGAAGGATATCACTGGAAAAGAGAAATGCCAAGAAATAAATTGAAAAGAGCAAGTCCTGACCACCTGTAGAAATTTGAGGATCCCTACTCTGTGAAAGAGCCTTTTCCTCTTCAGCAAGCCTATACTCATAGTATTTGAAGTCTGGGCAAGTCTCATCAAACAAAAATCTGCAAATGACATAGGCATAGCATGACTATAAAAATTTCCATGATAGAATTTAGAGCCATCTAGAAAGAAAAATGGCATTATAAAATTTTAAGAAAATTATTCAATCGTTTTCCCCAAAAAAAAAAAAGCCAGACATAAATCGCATAGGACCTACTTAAAAGGTGTGTCTCCAGGATTCTTTTGTCGTGTAACATTCTCAAACTGCCTTCCATTTTTAGCGACAAAACTTGCTAGTTTGTCAGCAACTTTCTTCACAGTAGGATCACTTGGGGAAGGTGGTGCTGCACATGACTTATAAAACTGATTAATACCGAGACCATGAACAAGGGAATGCAAATTACTCTTGTAGCAGGCGTGCCACACATGCCAAATCTTTCATGGAACATCTCTTTCCAGCAATGTTGAATGGTACTTAAGGTATAAGCTGCATTCATGAGACAAGAAAAATTCAAGAATGTTTTGCCCTCTTCATTAACAGTCAAGATCAGAGCAGACATAGTAGATGCTTGGATTGGTTTGAAAAAGGCAACTGTTTCTTGATTTCTACTGCTTCAGAAAGGCTCCAATTTCCAAAAGAGTCATACCACAGAAAAACTTAACAAATGTAAATAACACAACAGATACTTGGATGGCTCACAAATAACTCTTCACGTTATCAGTCAGAAGGGATAATAAAGGTTCATCTGATGAAGCTATTTTTCAGCATTTGGCACAAGGGTGGCTTTTAGAAAAGATGTTTTCAGGTGCTTTCTGACCCCGAAGACTAGAATGAAGTGGACCACAAATTTAATTTTCTTGGCCTAAGAGCCAACAAAAAGTAATTTCAAAGAAGCAACCAGGGAAGCTATGAAATACAAGCATTTTCAGGTATATAAATTGTGAAGCAAGAAATTGCCTAAACAACTTTGGATACTAGAAACTATAAGCACGAGCAAAACTGTTGCAGCAGAAAAGTTACTTGCGCACATGCATTCTAATAGCTCATACCATATGTAAGAGCAAATTTGTAGAAGATACCAAGTACCGGAGAGGCTAATGAAACATAAAAGCTAAACACAGAAATTGGCTAGCACATTAACTGGAGCCTCAAGTCAAAGTGCCATAATAAATAATGAGTGCTCGTTCCAAAACCAACCACAGTGAATCTTTAAAAAAAAAAAAAAACAGGAATTACCACCATCTGATAGCCTTGAAGTTTGTTCATTAGTATCCTGCTGAGCCAGCTTCTGCCTTTTAGAAGAGGCCTCACTGGAGGCATTTCCAGCATCCCCTGCATCTTCGTCCTCCTCATCTTCACCCAATTTAACAGCAGGCGCCACAAGCTTTGACTTTTGTTTCAAGCTAAAAGCAAGTTTTCCACCAGAAGCAGGCTGAGGGGTCTTGTTACTCTTGAATCGCATAGTTACTTTACCAGCAGAAGGTTTAGGAACCAAGCTTCCAGAAACAACTGGTTTCGGGTTAGAGTCTCTTTCTGGAAGACTCTTATTATCATTCTCCTGTTCCGGCGCTTTATCTTGCTGTAATTGTTTGAACCTCTCCATGAAGGAACCGTCATTGACAAAAAGAGTAGGCGGCGGTGGTGTCCCTTTGTCCATTGCCGAGGCAAACCTCAGGAGGCTATACACAGAGTCACGCTGTTGGACAAGCAAGCTTTCAAGCTATTTAGGTACGGGTTTGGATCCTCACAGAAACCATCATCTCAAGCAAGCTCTTCATGAAAACAAATCCAATGAAGGGATGGGAAGTGTTCTTCCAAAACCAATTATTAAAAAAAAAAAAAAGCCACCCACTAGTAAAGAATCCATTTTCATTGTAATCATGAAACCGAAATGTTCCGTTTCATCCTCGAAGGCCTCCCATCATCAAAGGAAGACAATAACGAACAATCATACGACATCGGACAAACAGATTGAAAACCCAAAAAAAAAAAACAGGCAATTAACAGCTACAGAAGCGAAAGCACTAACCCGAGATAACGAAAATCATAATTCAAACTTTGCCTCTAAAACGAAAGCATAAAATCAAAACCCTAATCCTCCATCCAACAAATTGGAGGCCATCGAATCTGAAACAAATCCTGTATGCATACCTGGTGGTGGTTCGGTGTACGATCTCGACACCGTTGATTGGGGGATTTGGGACTAAGATGGAGAAGATGATTGCGATAATTAGAGATTAAAGTAAATATGGCAAAAAAAAAAATTGTTTTTCCTTTTTTCCGGGTTAGTCTGGTGAGAGAGAGAAAGAGAGATGTTTTGTTGATCAGGGGAGAGGAGGATTACAGGACGCGTGAGCTTTTTAATTGGAGGAGCTGCATTTTTTTTTTGGGCTCTCTATTTACTAGTAGTATTTTATTTTTATTAATATGTCTATGTGGATGGTGAAATCTGCAGCATGGTCCTCGGGTTTATTTTCTATTTTCCCTTTTGGTCCCCATTTGGTATCCAACACGACCCGGATTCCCGCGCCTGGTTGTGGTGAGCGAGTGTCTCAGTAGAATTTTTTTGCATACACGAAAATTTGAATCCGAAACTTCATTCAAACGGAATAAATCGCTTCCGACTTGAACCAACCAAGATTGGTCTTGGATTTATTTTTCCTTTTGAGGAAAAAGTAATGTTATTCCCTACAAAGTTAAGAGTCCAATGTTATATGATCAAATAAGAAATAAAGTAATATAGGTAATATAAATTAATAAATAATAGGATGTATGGAAATAAATAGTAGAGAGGAAATATAATCAAACAACATAAAATTTATAACTTGTAAAGAATTTGAAAGAAATCACAAAAAAAAGAAATATGAACTACTAGTTTCTTGGAAGGATTTATCATTGCCACGGCAAGAGGGAGGTCTAGGAATAAAAAAAAAATTAAAAGAGTGAAACATTGCATGTATCTTTATGAATATATTAGTACAGTGTACCCTGTGAGCTCACACGGAAATTAATAATTTATTTTATGTATTAATATTTATTAAGAGAGATAAGTCAAAGGAGATTGAATTAAACAATAATTTCATCAAAATAAGAAAAGTTGAATGATTATTTTTGAACAAATAAAAAAATTAAATACTTAAACAAAAAAACATAGGACAGAAAGAAAGTGATTGTGAAAATGCAACAATAGTACTCACTTATAAGAAACATATAATTCATAGGTAAATTTTAGAGATTGATTTGAAAAAAAACAATATTTGTAAGGGGGAGACTATAATTAAATAGAGTAAAATTAATAAATCTTATTATTATCTTTGTTTATTATCTTAAAACAAAGAAAATTTGAATTAAAAAGAGAACCTTATATCATTATTTTTAAAATAAAATATAATTCTAAAGAAATAATTTAAAATAGATAGATGGAGCCACATGTCCTTTACACATTCTTTTGAATTGACATGTATCATTACTTCAATCACTCTTGAAAAATATCTTTGCTATATATATATATATATATATATATATATATATATATATATATATATATAATACCCTGTGTGTCATACGGGAGTCAATAATGATGCATTAATATTCATTAAGAGAGACAAATCAAATAAGGATGTAATAAACAACAATTTCATTCTAAAAAAAATAATTACATCCAATTAAGAAAGATTAAATGGTTTTTTCTCTACAAATTAAAAAAATTAATTAGTTAAAAAATATAGGATAGAAAAGAAAATAATTATGAAAATATAACAATAATACTCACTTATATGAAAACATACAATTCAAAGGTAAATTATTTTAAGAGTTTGATTTGGAGAAAACTATATTAGTAAGTGAGAAACTGCATGCATTCTGTAAAATTAATAAATCTTATTACTATATTAGAAAAGAGAACTTCAATATCACTATTTTTAAAAAGAGAAATATTTTAAAAGAGATTATTTTGAAGTGGTAATTTGAATAAAAAAAAATTAAAGAAGCCTCAAACAATCAAACATCTAACTAATATTGAGCCACATGTCCTTTTTAAATCGTTTTAAATTGCCATGTGTCACTACTTTAATCACTCTTGAACCATGTCTTTGTTATATATATATATATACATATAATGGTGTATTCTTCTTAAGGTTGTAGGGGCGAGCAAAAGGTCGGTTCAGCACATACCATGCCGATTCCTTGATCGATATGACTTTTCCGACTACTCCAAATTCCGACCGCTACCGTACAAACTTTTACATTATGCCGATCGGTATGATATCGATCAATACCGTCGTCGGTTCAGTCCGTGTGCTTACCGACCGAATACCACAACTTCACGCTTACCTTTCTATTTTCACAGAGGGAATGAAGGAAAAAAAAAAAAAGCAAGGGTACGAAGGGGAAGAACTTGGTTTCTTCTCTGCACAATTTAATTTTTGTAATCAGGTTCCAATTCATCTTATTCTTCAATATCCATCTCAAACTCGCATTCCCATACCCAGAAAATCATTATTCTCATACCTAAAAACCCAAAAATCAATCATCATTAACATACCCAAAACACCCAAAAATCAACCCAGTAACCTACCATGGCACACTCATTGAAGAGACGGGGACTAATTGAAGAGACAAAGAGGGCCAAGTGAGGGTCGGGGAAAGAAAGTGTAGGTAGGAGAAAAGAGTGATATGAAGATTATAGTTAAGAGGGATAAGAAGGATGAGGGTCGCGATGGGGATGGTGGAAGAAAGTATCAAAGAGAGAGGGGAAGAGCTGGCGTGGCAAGGGTGAGGCAGTTGTGGGGATGAGGCAAAGAAAGTGGTTCCCCCTCACCGGGTACCTCCACTACCTAAAGGCTCTTCCTTTAAAATTTCAAACGCTCACTAACTTAGGCTTTTGCAGGATCAGCCTCAACCTATTATAGAAATCAAGCTTTTGCAGGCTAAGCTCTAACATTTATAAGAAACAAGCTTTTACAGGCTAAGCTCTAATCTTTACAAATTTTTCCCAGGCTAAACTCTAACCTTTCCCCAAATCTAATCCTAAATTTGAGAGGATTAGATTTGAGATCCCAACAAAACTACACTAAGTCTTCCCTAAATGTACTACCCTTTCTAACAACTTGGAGAACAAGAATAAGCACAAATATAAGCTCAGCAAGAACAACAAATATCACAGGTTGTAAGCTCAGTTGCAGACTCAAAGCAATTTCAAATTGGCTAGGATACATTTCCAAGATGTTTCCCTCTTCCATATATAGAGCTTGAGTACGTGGGGATAGGTAGGAGCTCATCATCCAACGGCTCTAAAGTACCAATAATTCTTTAGAGTTGACTTTGGTAATCCACTAACTGGTGTTGAGTTCATTTATAGAAGTCCACTCCCTTTGCAGCTCAATTACTTAAAAACATTCCATTTTTGCAATTCGGGACCACAAGTGAGGACCACATTTGATAATTGAGCTTGGAGGTGAGAGACAAGTGTTGCAGGTCTTCTTCTCTGCCATGGACTACTTTCTCTGCCTGTTGGAGTAGGTAGAGGTTGGTTTTTAATGCTGTGAGGACCACCAGCCACTTGCAGCAGGACCATATGATGTTGACAGCTATGTGTGGTTTCTTCCAGAAACCAAACTTGTGGTTTTTGTAAGAAACCAAGCTGCATGTTTAATCAACACAAATATATGCATATATCTAACCAAGTTTGTTAATCATCAAAATCAATGCATAATTATTTATTAAATATGATTAGACATTAATAATTCCTTTAAGCCCATATTTAGGCCAACAAACATGTTTTTCCTTAATACTAAACATGCTCCTATTTAATGGTTTTAACAAATGACAAACCTCATACCTATCTAATGATTCCTCTTCTTAGTCATCATCTACCATCTGAGCTGATCCTTATAAATTTGGAGTAAGTTGGATTGGACAATATGTTGTGTGGTTGTGAGAAGTTGCTTTCACCCACTTTTTTACATCCTTGAATTTTGTATATCATGGATACTCTTTGTCACTAATCAAAAGAACATAGTATCCTACTTGTTTTTAATCCTGCAGTATATGTTAAAAGTTCTGGAGTCCTTGTCAACGGATTCAAATTGATTCAGCCTACATTGACCAAATCGAAATCTAGGAGTTGGCTAACATGTGCAGAATGAGAGTGTTATCTCTCATGCTAAATCCTGAAAGTGACCCTAGGTAGTCAATATGTGTAGAAAAAGAAATGTCATCATTCATGCCAGATCCGGAGAACAACCACAACAAATTTGAACGTTAATGAGTGGCACCTTTCACACCAATTCCAAACGATTGACAGTGATGGTTGAGCTTGAAAACCTAGAGGCTTCTTCCCCCTTGCCTCTATATAAAGAAGATTATCTTAATGATGGAACTTAGAGCTGCCAACTGAAAGATTCAAACTTACATTTCGTGTGATAGATTATAGTTCTCAATCATTCTTGAGTGATAGATAAATCTTCCATCGTTCATAGTGGTGCGTTCCATCTAATGAAGATTGCAATTCTTTCTTTGTATAATCTGAATGAAAGACTAAGGAAAGTCTTAGTGGAGTGGTTCACAACAAGGTTGAGGAAAGCCATGTGAAAAGAGAGAGGTTTGAGCTAAGCCTTAAAAAAACTTCTGTAATAGGTTTGTTTGATTGATTCTGTAAAAATCAATGGTAGTAAAGATAGTTAGAAAATCTCAAGGTGGAACCACTATAAATTTGATGTACATATTCTTTTTAATCTTCACTTGCACTTATTACTAACCACTACTTGCTAGAGTCAAATTTGATCTGTCATTAGAAACTCCAAATCTGTTGTTAACCGTCTAATTCAACCCCCCTCTCAGCCATTTTGGGCTAAGAAAATTGATAATATTTTTTTGTCGTTTTTTCAAAATAAATTAATTTATTATCATGCCTTTGAAAAAAACAATTATATGGATATACATTAATTTTTCTATAGGGATACTAAGTAAATAGTATATATATATATATATATATATATATATAATGTAACAGTCCGGGTAAAATTTGGATTTTTATCGGGACTGTAAAAGTCGTTATACAGTGATTTACCTTTGAATTTAATCTTGGGTAATTAATTCAAGGTAAATTGGGCATCGTTTTTTTCGAAACCGAAGTTTTTCCCGCGCTCGGGATTTTTCCGTGGATTTTACGGACCAAAGTTGGCATTTTTCGGGTCCCGGAATGATCAAAAAATTGCACCAGAAATATAACTAAGGAGCTATATCAGTTATTTTCTGGTCCGGTCTGGACACGATCCTGCATAATTGAGCCGCCTCAATAATGCAAGGCGACGCCACCTTTGCTGCTATGCACAGAATTATAAAGAGGAAGAAAGCAGGAGAAGAGAAGAAGAGGAGAAGAAAAAGAAAAGGAGAAAAAAAAGAGAGAAAAAAAAAAGAGAGAAGGAAAAAGAAAAAGAAGAAGAATAAAAGAAAATAGAAAAGAAAAAAAAAAGAGGGGGAGAGAAGGCGTGAACCCAAGACCACCGCCGCCGTGACCACCTGCAACCGCCACCTCCTGCAACCTCGCCACCGCCACCTTCTCCGCCTTCCTCATCTTCCCTCTTCTTCACATTCGCCGCCGCCGCTGCAGAATGCACCACCGCCGACTGGACGAGACGAGCAGACCCGTCAGCCGCCTTCTCACCTGCTGCCTTTCCTTGAACAACCGCAGCACCCACGTCGCCGCTCCTCCTCGCACCCCTGTTGTCGCCGCTCGCCTCTTCCTCGCCTCGATCCGCGCCCACCGCCGCTGCAAGGTGAGCTGTGGGGATGGAGATGACGAGCGGGCTGACCCGTTTGTGGCGGGTTCGACCCGGATTCGTCTGGGCTGACCCGGTTGTGTTAGGGTTTGACCGTGGGCTTGGGCTGCTATGCAGCTGGGCCTGACCACGCGGTCCTGTCTGCTGCTTGACCTGGGCTCCTTGGGCTTGGACATGGGCTGTGCTTTTTGGCCCAGTCCGAATTAAATAAAAAAAATATATAATAAAATATATAATCCTGAAAAAATAGCTTATATAAATTATATTTTCTGGAAAAATAATTATAAAATTATATGAGTATATTTTCTAGAAAGAAAATAAATATATGTTATATGATTTTAAGTGAAATAATGATTTTGACATATTATTACTTTTGAGGAATTAAGGTAAAAATGATATGAATATATTCTTTTGAAATTAATATATGGTAAATACCTTATGGAAAAATATAAGTTGGGATAAACAAATATAAAAATATTTTGGGAAGAGTATTATCAAGTAGTATACCGGAATAATATCCGAACATACGTATGATATATTATTATCGGAAAAGGATTTAAAAATGGTTATGACGATGATAAAGAAAATATAACCCGAGTTGGTTTTATATTTATTTTCCGGTACAGCATATTATGGCATATCAATTACTGTGCATCTTATGTGAGCATATTTATTGTTTGTTGTATAGGAGCTGGTACCGAGCAGTTCCTGTGGAACCAGCTTTGGAACCTGTTGAGGATTCCGTAATTGATAATTGACTAAGATGAGGATGGATAACCCTTGATATGTTGCCTATAATACTGTCGTGTATTCTTTGATACTTGGATGTGCTTTGGTTGAACCGTTGTGTGATGATATATATTATTGTTGGATATTTGATGATATGGATTTGTCGATGGGTTGTGATTGCTTGATTGGACTGCTGAGATGGTCATTGTTGGTTATTTGACTACTATGGTTATTGTTGTTGCTGTTGTTGGACTGTGTTATCGGTTCTATGAATATTGTGTTGTAATTGATGTTGAACTGTTAATTGTGAATAATTGGTGTTATGAAACTGTTGATGGATTGGTCTGTTGTATAACTTGAGTTAATAGGAAGTTGGATAATTGTTTGACTGTTATGGATATTGTGATTGTTGTCGATAGGCTGTGTTGTGACTGGATAATTGGAATAAACTGTGATATGGATATTTAGGAAAAAGGAAATGGAAATTGGAAATGATGATGATTTAATTGTCACGTGGAAAGTAGTGGTACGACTAGATGGTTATAGGCTAGTTCTGTGGTGTCATGGCCGGTTTCTTGGTTATGGGATGTTGATCCCGGTTTGGTTTGGATATTGGGATGTCGATCCCGGATTGGTTATGTTATTGGGATGTTGATGCCGGGTTACGTTTGGCCTGGCATCCGGTGATAGTTAATAACCAGGTACGACCCTAGCTTGTCCAGTGACGGGGCCCGGATATTAAAATTGGAAAAAATAATGAGTGAGTCGTGTCTTTTGGTTTTGGGTTTGGGATGTCGATTTCTGTGTTTTGGTTTTGGAATGGATATGACTTAATTGTCACGTGGCAAGTAGAGGTACGACCGAATGGTTTGAGACTGTTTTGTGGTGGCCATGATCTGGGTTACTTGTGATGGGTATGTTGATGCCGGTATGATTGGGATGTTGATCCCTGAGATTTGTTATTGGGATGTTGATCCCGGGTTCTTTTTGATCTGGCACCAGGAATAGGTTGATAATCTGGTACGACCCTAGCTTATCCGTGACGGAGCCCAGAAGATAAAATTGGTAATAATAATAAAATATTCTTTTGGTCTTGGCTCAGTCATGATTTGGTTGATTCTTGAGTTGTCTTTTGCTGGTATTTTCTTCGAAAGTATTATGGTTGCCTGCATATCTCTGTTTATCCTTGGTTGGTGAGCACTTCGGACTCACCCCTCACCTGCGGGCTTTCATCCCGTAGGTTGGGTTATTTGTGGTTCAGGTATGATGCATTACAGACAGGCTGCGGCGTTATCCCTCGGGCAGGACTCAGATCCATTAGATTGCATCAGGTTTTGCATATGGTTTCTTAAGATTATAATTGCTTCCGCTGTGCTATAATTTGGGTTTCTGGGTTTGGGTGATGTGTTTTGATGTTGGGCTGAAGGGCCAGATTTCTGATGTTTATTTTGATTACATTGGGCCGTTGGGCCGGTTTCTCTGTTATATTCATTGATATTTTCTTTGGGCCGTTGGGCCGTGTCTTGTGTTGTATTTACTGTTGTACAATCCCGGCACGTGTTTACTGAGGCTGGTAAATACGGGTCGGGGCGTTTCATTTTGGTAGCGGAGAGGGCGGTAGGTCCTTGGGTGATTGTTTGCTTATTTGCTGTGCATAGCTCGCTCCATATGTTTATCATTTTGCATTTATGTCATTTAGTTAGTACATGATGGATCCAGTCAAGGGACGCCAGCTTGCCACAGAACATTCACGTAAGAGGTAATTGATGCCATAAACATGCAGAAACATAAGTATTATTATTATTATTACTAATATTAATATTACATTATTATTGTTATTAAAATTATTCATCTTCTTGGTACAATGTTGACCCTGAAGCTATTAGAGTCATTGGTAATGTTGACCCTGATACTATCGTTCTACGAGAACCACATACCGCCCGTGTTGTTCTGGCTAGAAAGCTCGAACCTGTTTGCTGGAGAGCACCGAAGTGGGATGACCCTGTGATTGTCTTCAGGCTGCCACTGGGTCTCTGTGAGCAGAACCATATTGGACTTGTACTGGTTCTTCAGATCTCTCAGGGTACGCGCGAACTCCAGGGAACGCCTAGCGTTTCCTCTGCAGTTCCACACCAATAGACGGGCCTTTGGCCAAGTTGGTGGTAACCGAGTTACTCTGGGCATGCTCTGGGCAGTCATTGAAAGCTGGTAGTAGGTGCCTTGGTCCAGGAATTGGCAAGTGGGCTCTAGGTTGAATTCCTGAAGTGTTTCAGAAATGAAAAACATGACGGAATTGGCCGAGCCATAGAAGGAGGTTCTCAGAGTGCTTTGATCCTCCAGGAAGAACGTCTCTTCCATAGGAGTGACGAAGAACCTAGAGGAGTAGAGTTCGTCGACAAAGACCAGAAGAGGCATCCTGCCGAGCTCGCTTGGTAGTTCCTCTGGACGTTCGTTGATCAGACTGTAGGCCAATCGGTTTCTTCTTCTGAGGGAGGCACCCTCAACGAAGAGGACAGACGATGGAGCAGACATTCTGTCTTGGTGAGTTTTATGTCTTTTCTGAACGTGTTTTATGTTTATTTCTCTAAACGGGTTTTACAAAACTTGCTTTCAAAATGCTTTCGATGATTTGCTTCTCTCCACACTGTCTTTTATACTCTTAGGGGGAGTATGGTTACCGTTTTGTTTTTCAAAGTATAGACCCCACCTATTCCCCAAAAAAAGAGTAAAAGGAAAAAAAAGAGAAAAGAAAAGACAAAGAAACAGAAAGGAAAGAAAAAAAAAAGGAAGAAGAAGGAACAAAAAAGAAAAGAAGAAAAAAAATAAAGTAAAAGAAAAAAAAAGGAAAGAGAAAAAAAGAAACAGTAAAAAAAAAGGAAGAGAAAAAAAGAAGAGATGGAAATGAAAAAAAAAGGAAGAAAAAGTAAGAAAAAAAAGGGAGAAGTAAATAATAAGAAAAAAAGAGAAAAAAGAAGAGAAAAAAAAAGAAAAGAAAATAAAATATCTATCGGGGATAGGAAAAGTAGATTCTTTTCACAAAACTCCAAACCGTTTTCATTCTTCTTGTTGCTTTTTGAAAATTTTGCCATTGCCTTATTTATTGCTTCATCACTTTGTGTGTTTGGGGGCTACAAACGCAAGTATTTTTCAGCTCTTTTTCATCTCACAATTCTCTTTCACCCTAGCTATCTTGGCGTTTTTTTTATGGCTTTTTCCTACATCTTTTATCACATGCATCCGTGACCGTTGTGGTTAGATTGATGGGACCATACCTCGAGTAGAGTGCATGTTCGACAAGTTTACACCTATTTGGACATCATGGAGGGTGTACGAATCCCGAAGGACGTTTTTGCTCGTGTGGAGTTTATGGACACGTGGTTGCCGACTTTTTCCGTGGATCGACACGTGTTTGTAACTCCATCATCACCTTGTGACATATCGAACGACATTTTCACGTGGAGAACCGATATCTCCGTTAGTTATGCGAGTTGCATTTCTCTGGTTCGAGGACCTATACGACCGATCTAGATCGCTAAACATGAAAAACAAGTTTTGTTTTGTTTTAACTTTCTTATGTTTGATTTTATTTCCTTCTTATTGGTATTTTTTCTGCTTTAAAATGTTTTGTTTTTCTGTTTAACATAAGTTTTTATATTATAAAGAAAGATTTATTTTAAAAAGGAAAAAGCTTGTTTATTTATTTTTCATAACAATTTTATAACAGAGGAGTACCCTATGGGGTTACTTGCTTCTCTAGATCTTTTACAAGTTTTTGTATGTTTTTTATCTGGGAGGAGAGTTCCTTACACGCCAGTTCGATCTGCATCACCGCCGAGCTGACCTTCTTCAGTGAAGTGTTCAGTTGCGTCAGTGTCTGCAGTGGGGTATCGCTGAGAGTGGTTGCCTTGCCCTTCCTATCATCAGCATCCTTGCGACCGGATGGCTCCTCCTTGCCGACAGGTTTCTTTTGTCGTCTTCGAGAGACCCCCATATGTTCCTTGAGACCGATGATGTTTGTCTTGAAGCGTTTCTTCGGAGGTTCTTCATCGGAGTCTGTCATGAAGGGATTAACCCCACCAATATAGCTCAGCTCCTTTGAGTCAGAAGTCGTCCTAGTTCTTATGGAAGAATCCATGGTAGAGAGTGAGTTTGCCAGGTTTTGAGGTTTGGTTTTCATAAAGGAGCCAGAGACGCGTAAGGGTATAAACGGGATATCGTGTTGAGCTCGGACAGCTGGAAGAGTGTATCAGAAGCTTATCGTGGTAGGACCCACGGATAAGACGGAATTTCGAGGAAGAAATTCTTTTTAAGGTGGGTAGAATGTAACAGCCCGGGTAAAATTTGGACTTTTACCGAGACTATAAAAGTCGTTAGATAGTGATTTACCTTTGAATTTAATCTTGGGTAATTAATTCAAGGTAAATCGGGCATCTTTTTTTCAAAACCGAAGTTTTTCCCGTGCTCGGGATTTTTCCGTGGATTTTACGGACCAAAGTTGGTATTTTTCGGGTCCCGGAATCATCAGAAAATCACACCAGAAATATAACTAAAGGGGTATATCAGTTATTTTCTAGTTCGATCTGGACACGGCGGCGCCACCTTTGCTGCTGTGCACAGAATTATAAAGAGGAAGAAAGTAGGAGAAGAGAAGAAGAGGAGAAGAAAAAGAAAAGGAGAAAAAAAAAGAGAAAAAAAAGAGAGAAGGAAAAAGAAAAGAAAGAAAAAGAAGAAAAAAAAAAGAAAATAGAAAAGAAAAAAAAAGAAAAAAAAAAAGAGGGAGAGAAGGCGTGAACCCGAGACCACCGCCACCGTGCCCACCTGCAATCGCCACCTCCTGCAACCTCGCCACCGCCACCTTCTCCGCCTTCCTCATCTTCCCTCTTCCTCACCTTCGCCGCCGCCGCCGCCGCTGCAGAATGCACCACCGCCGGCTGGACGAGACGAGCAGACCCGTCGGCCGCCTCCTCACCTGCTGCCTTTCCGCGAACAACCGCAGCACCCACGTCGCCTTCGTCGCCGCTCCTCCTCGTGCCCCTGTTGTCGCCGCTCGCCTCGATCCGCGCCCGCCGCCGCTGCAAGGTGAGCTGTGGGGATGGAGATGACGAGCGGGCTGACCCGTTTGTGGCGGGTTCGACCCGGATTCGTCTGGGCTGACCCGGTTGTGTTAGGGCTTAACCATGGGCTTGGGCTGCTGTGCAGCTAGGCCTGACCATGCGGGCCTGTCTGCTGCTTAACTTGGACTCCTTGGACTTGGACATGGGCTGTGCTTTTTGGCCCAGTCCGAATTAAATAAAATATATATGTATAATAAAATATATAATTCTGAAAAAAAATAGCATATATAAATTATATTTTCTAGAAAAATAATTATAAAATTATATGAGTATATTTTCTAGAAAGAAAATAAATATATGTTATATGATTTTAAGTGAAATAATGATTTTGACATATTATTACTTTTGAGGAATTAAGGTAAAAATGATATGAATATAATCTTTTGAAATTAATATATGGTAAATACCTTATGGAAAAATATAAGTTGGGATAAATAAATATAAAAATATTTTGGGAAGAGTATTATCAAGTAGTATACCGGAATAATATGTAACAGCCCAGGTAAAATTTCATTTTTACCGGGACTATTTAAGTTAATTTACAGTAATTTACCATTGATTTTAATCTTGGGTAATTAAATTATGGTAAGTCCAGCATTGGATTCCAAAACCGAGCCTTGTCCCACGTTCGAGATTTTTCTGCGGATTTTACGGACCAAAGTTGAAATTTTTTGGGTCCAGGAATCTTCAGAAAAGCCGGGTTTATCCTCGAGTTAACGGACCAGAAATAAAGATAAGTGAGTATATTGGATATTTTCTGGTCCAGGCGGGTCACACTTCACATGCTGCATAGTAACTGCATAATTGAGTTAGGAGCCGCCTACTCCTGTGACGCTTGTGAGCTGCTTTTTCCTATTCAAGCAGTACCTCACCCGTGACTTACCAGTATGGTTGCACTGCCTATAAAATTATACTCTGCACATCATCGCCTTCATCACCTTCTCTTCCCGTACTTACCCTGCAAAACCAGTAAAGGAAACCAAGCCAAGGAAAAGAAAAAAAAAACAAATACTCACACCAGACCAAAACGTGGTCATTTTGGACCACCACCCTCCCCTTTCCTTCTTCTTTTCTTCCTCCTCATGAACACCACACGCCGGCCAACCACCACCACATCACCTCACCAAACCTGAGACCACCTCGCCGCCATCTCCTCCCTCTCTTTTCCTCCTCCTCCTCGCCTTCAACGTCGTCGAGGCAAGCCACCGCCCTGCATCGTCTCGCTACCCGATGTGACGCCGCCCGAGCCACCTGCCTCCTCGTTGCCGATGACTGCAGCACCAGTAGCCGACCTCCCTTGTGTCGCCTCTGTCTCCCCGCTCGTCGCCTCCTTCTACTCGTCTCGCCGTTCGCCCCACGCCGCCACCTGCAGCGCCGAGGTGAGTTTGGTTGTTAACGACCCGGATAGATCGTGGTTGGGTCGGGCTGAGCCGACCGGGTCGCGGGTTTGTGGGCTGGTGTGTAACAGCCCGGGTAAAAATTTTGGATTTTTACCGGACTGTAAAAGTCTATTTACCGTGATTTACTGTTGAATTAATCTTGGGTAATTAATTCAAGGTAAATCGGGAGTTATTTTTCGAATCCGAGTGTTTTCCAGCGCTCGTGATTTTCCCGCGGATTTTTCGAACCTAAGTTGGTATTTTTCGGGTTTCGGAATTTCTCGGAAAATCACACCGGAAAATAACTAAGGAGGTATCAGTTATTTTCTGGTCCGGATCGGATTCACCCGTAATATGGACGAATTGAATTATTGATCATCACATGTATAATAGTATTTTTCTCAGTTTATAAGAAGCAGCAGCCGGTGGAAGAGGGGAGCAGGAAAAGAAAAAAAAAGAAGAGAAAAGAGAGGAAAGGGAGGAAAAAAAATAAAAGAAGAAAAAAAAAAGAAACAGAATATAGAAAAAAAAAAGAAAACAGAGAGTGGAAAAAAAAAAGAAAAGAAAGAAGAAAAAAAAAGAATTTCGGAAAATCAGAAAAAATAGAAAGAAAAAGAAGAAAAAAATAGAAAAAAAGAAAGAAAAATCGGGAAAATGGGAATGAACAGTGTCACCACCTTCCTCTCTTCCGGTCACTGTTCACTCCGTAGTGTTCCAGGCCGCCTCTCCACACACCGCCGCCATCCACCTCTTCCCCGTGGAGTCGCCGAATGAACCCCGCCGCCCCCGCTCGATTTCGCCGCCGGACGCACCGGATAGAGGCGTTGACCCGCCGGATTCCTCGCGGATCCGCTTCTCCTCCCCACTGCTCCGCCACCGCGCCGCCTCGCGCCGAGGTTCCACCGCCGTTGGAGTCGCCGCCTCACGCCGACCTTGCGCCTGCTGCTCCGTCGCGCTCGCCGCCTCGTTCTCGCCGTCGCGCTGCTTCGACCCGTGAGGTAAGGCCGCATCCGACCCGTTTCCTTCCCGGGTCGCGCCTCCTGGGTTGGATCCGGGTTGGCTTTATTTTTTTTAATTATATATATATATATGTATATATATAATTACTGATATTTAATTTTCAAGAAAAAAACATATATTTTTATATTTCAAAAAATATGGTAAATCTGTGTTATGGTTATGGTTTTGAAATATATATATATACTTTGATTCTTTAATTAAGATAATTATGTTATGTTGTAAATTATTATTATAATTAGATTAGAAAATATATATATCATGAAATTAATTTCTGGAAATTTAGTATGTGTATTATTTTCGTCTGGATAATTATTATTTTGGTATATGTATATAAATATGTATTTTGTAAATTAAAAGTAATTATATTTTATGTTGGAAAATATTATTATGTATACTTAGAAAAAGATAAATACCTTATAAATATTTTCTAGGAATTATAAATAGCTTATTATTTTTCTGGAAAATTATAGTAATTATTATTTTGAATAATTGTAGTTATTTTATGGAATTATTTTGAAAGAGTTTTAATTAAAGTATGGTACCGAAATTATATTCGGAAATACGTATGGTAAATATTTTTGGAAAAAGATAATAATATCGAGTAAGAACCGGGATGGGTATATATCGTAATGTTGGCATCATTGCATACCGTATATGTGCATTTATGTGTATATACTGTTTTGTGTATAGGTTTTTTGGATATCGGGCAGTTTCCCGAGGAGCCGGCGTCGGACCGGTCAGTATTTTCCGGAGTTGAGTAATCGGCCAAGGTGAGGATGGATTTCCTTCAATATGTGCCTTATTACTCGGTTATTGTGTTTGGTGTTGTTGTATTGTTGGATGCTGTGCTTTTGTTGTGTTTTGGCTCGGGATGTCTATCCCGGTGCTTGTTTGGTATTTTTGGGATGTTTATCCCCGTATCGAATTTCTGTGTCTTTTGGATTAAATATGATGGATTAATAATGAATTGTGATGAGGATGTCGATCCTCGGTATTTTGGTTAGGGATGTCGATCCCTGTGAGTTTGGTTTTTGATGACGGTAATATAATTGTCACGTGGTAAGTAGAGGTACGATCTGATGGTTTGTGACTGTTTTGTGGTGCCATGATCTGGGTTACTTGTGATGGGCATGTTGATGCCGGTTTGATTGGGATGTTGATCCCTGAGTTTGATATTGGGATGTTGATCCCGGGTTCTTTTTGATCTGGCACCAGGAACAGGTTGATAACCTGGTACGACCCTAGCTTATCCGTGACGGGGCCCGGAAAGATAAAATTGGATAATTGATTTTATGTGAGTCTTTTCGACTTTGGGTCGAGTCTTTTGGTTTGGTTGACCTTGAGTAATTTTTAGTGTCCATATTGATGGTCTTTCCATTGTCGTGAGCACTTCGGACTCACCCCTCACCTGCGGGCTTTCATCCCGTAGGATGAGTTGTTTCATGTACAGGCTTAGTGCATTCCAGACAGGCTGCAGCGTTTCCCTTGGACGGGCTTGGATCGATAGTTTGCATTTATGCATACAGTGTATATGTGAGTCTTTATAAGTCTTCCGTTGTGCATGCTTTCGCTATTATTGGGCCATTGGGCCGGAATTTATTACTTATGTTGTTTTATTATTTTGGGCCGTTGGGCCGAGTTATTGTTGTTTACACTGTATGCTTGGGTTTATTTGGTTGGGTTGTCACAGTTCCGGCACGTGTTTACTGTGTACGGTAAATACGGGTCGGGGCGTTTCATTTTGGTAGCGGAGCGGGCGTTAGGTCTTGTCGGGCAGTTTTGTGTGTTTGTGTCCTTGTTTGCATAGTTCGCTCCATTTGTTTATTATTTTATATCATTTAGTTAAGTGCATTATGGATCCAGTCAAGGGACGCCAGCTGTCGCGGAACATACACATATGAGGTAAATGATGCCATAGTATGCGGAAAATACAAATATTATTAATACTGATAAAATTGAAAGTACAAAGGAAATATTACATTGATATTTTATAAAAGGGAAATAATACATTGATTTTTGATAAATTATAAAAAAATAAGAAATACAATTAACGGTTCGCAACGACGTTGACACGGAAGCTGTTTGCGTCACTGTTGACGTTGACCGTGACTCTGTCGCTCCAAGAGAACCACATGCCGCCTCTGTCGCGCTGGCCAGGAATCTCGAACCGGTTAGCTTGAGGGAACCGGAGTGGAATCAGACCGTGATCGTCTCGTGGTTGCCACTGCGTCTCCGTCAGAAGAACCATGTTGGGCTTGTACTGGTTCTTCAAGTCCCTCAAAGTACGCGAGAATTCTTGTGCACGCCTTGCAACTCCTCTGCAATTCCACACCAGCAGACGTACCTTTGGCCAAGTTGGAGGTAGCCGAGTCATTCTGGGTATGCTCTGGGCTGTCATTGAGAGCTGGTAGTAAGCGCCTTGCTCCACAGTCTGGCAAGTGGACTCCAGGTTGAACTCTTGAAGCCTATCCGAGATGAAGAACATCACGGAGTTTGCTGAGCCGTAGTATGAAGTCCTCAGTGTCCCATGGTCCTCCAGGAAGAACACCTCTTCCATTGGAGTGACGAAGAACCGTGACGAGTAGAGCTCGTCGACAAAGACTAGTCGTGGCATTCTGCCGAGCTCGTTCGGTAGTTCTTCAGCACGCTCATTCACCATGCTGTACGCCAGACGGTTTCTCCTGCCGAGATTGGCACCTTCGACGAAGAAGACGAATGAAGGAGCAGGCATTGTGTTGGGACGTGTTTGTGTTTGGTTTTTCGGAGTTTTGTGGTTTTGTTTGCTTGAGTGTTTGTTGCTTTTAATGCTTTTAATAATTTACTCATCACCGCTCACTCTTTTATACTCTTATAGGGAGCGTGATTACC